>JAAXYX010001931.1:0-19851 GCA_036851915.1 Ptenothrix huangshanensis | reverse complement strand
GTAGAACAACCACAATGCTTATCTTTATCTGGTTAATGCTTGCGGTCTAGTCTAGTCAAGTGTACAAGGGTTTGTCTGACCGGTTGAAGAATTTTTCTTGTCTGAGAATAATTGTATTGCAATTTTTTTTTCAATTCACTTTGTACTATTTGTAAATGTACATTCATATATCAGAGCCGATTGAGACACGTGAATGTGAAAGAGTTGCGGAAAACTCCTGCAATCTAAGAGAAATATTGTAGCAACAGAGCAATAAATGAATGGTGAAAAATTTAATAATGGTAATTACTAATTACTAATGACATTAATACAAAGCGTTTTGCACTTGTTTAAGATAAACAAATCAGATTTGGCGCTGTTTTGACATTAAATAACCTTGAATGATTCATGGATCGGTTTTATAATTTTTGTTGTTGATTTTAGGGCGTTGGATTGTTTCATATTTTTAAATAACAAGCTATGATTATGATTAGGATTTATACCGTGCTTAATGTACATGCTAAAGCTGTTCATTTTTCTTGCTTTACTCATTTGTATTTATTTATTGCCTATTAATCTCAGAAACTGCTCTAGGCGTAAAGTAAAGTGGGTGGTGAGTTAAAGACTCGAAAGAAAAATTCGTACTAGTAATCTTTGCATTATATGTATGTGGATCTATGCAGTTATTAAGGTGGCTATGCTATGTGTTACTAAAAATGTCAATTACTTTTTATATACAAAAAAAAGATTTTAATTTTGCAATTTAGTAAGCACATGGTAAAAATTGGGCATCTTATCAATTAAACTATGTGTATGTCCCTTACTCATCTCCTATGCAGTCGCTGGATTTTGTTCTCACTCTAATCGTGCAACTGATGATGAGTAGATTGAGTATAGAGATTTCCAAATGACTAAAATTAGATATTAATTATGAAAGTGTGTGGATTGAATTGCTTTCTTTTTCTCTTAAAGTTGTTTGTATTACCACATACCGTCTTTTCTTAATTTCAGTATTTTAAGTAAACTGCTATTTTCAACTTTTTGGATTTTTCAAAACTAATCAATTCACAATTTCAACATTTTTTGAAAGTATTTTTCCAAATTGTTCAGTATTTTTTAAAGTGTATTTTTTTCAATTTTCAGTATTTTTTCAAAAGTGTTTTTCCCAATTTTAAGCATTTTTTAAAATGTATTTTACCCAATTTTTAGAATTTTTTAAAACGGATTTTTTCCAATTTGCAGCATTTTTGAAGTTACATTTGGTAATATAAGTCCCTTTTAAAAAAAGTATTTACAATTTTTCAGCAATTTTTAGTGTCATTTACAAAGATCATGTTTCAAAAAGTGCCATTTTCTATTTTGACAATTTTTTGAAAAGAGTCATTAATGACTTCCCCATTTTTAAAGAAGCTTGTTTTTTTTCTTTTGGATTTTTTATAGTGTCATTTTTTAATGTTAGCAGTTTTTAAAAATAAGTGAGGTTTACAATTTATGAATTTATACTATCTGATAAAAAAAATTCCTTGAATTTTTCAATAATTTTGTTTTTTAATTTCAGCACATTCCAAAAAACGCGATTTAAAATTTTTAACAAGTTTTACAATTGATATTTGAATTGTAAAAATGTTTCCTTTTTAAAATCTAAACGTTTTATTTCCTTATTCCAATATTTATCATTTATCAGTACTAATTTATTAAAACATTCCAACTTTCGGATATTTTTGAAAGTGTCAATTGCAATTGTGAGAGTTTTCTAAAATCTCTACTTACAGATAAATACGAATTTTTGTATTTGCATAAGTTTTTATCATTGTTGAAACGAAAATGAACATACCATTGCTAAAAGTGCAAATCTAATCTCTTTCTTGGAATGTTTTAGAAAATTCCAGAGGATCTTAAGTTTTGCACCTTCATTGAGATACACGTGAGTTTTACTATCTCGCATTCTTCTCTCTACAACTTTTTACAGTTACAAAATTAAAAGCATATCTATCTTAGTTCTTAAAGTTTATTCACGTTATTACTCTATACCTACAAATGCATATCCATATCCGTATACATATACTATACATAAATTAAGAAAAGCATGCATTACATACTCTTTTTTATTACCGAAAGGACTGCACATTTTGTGAATATTATCATTTTGCCCTTCAGGATTAGGATGGTTTTCTTTTCTGATGGAGTGATAATATTTATTCATGTCTTTTATGCATTTGTCCAACAGCTATGCTATATATGTAAAAGGAGTGCATTATTTTCCACTATACTGCACCCACATACCACCAGCCTGGAAAATTCCAGGTCCATATAAATATATACACAAAGTTATATTACATGCACACAGAACACTGAAAATGACTCGCTTTGCATTAAATAAATAAATAGAATTTACTGTGCTGCACTGCATTTCCTTAAATCCTAAATGTGCAATGGGCACTAGTTATCCTGCCTTGAACTTTCAAAACACATTTGTCGTTTGAACACCAAGCCAAGCCAAGCCAGGCCAGGCCAGGCCAGGCTGGCAGTAAAACGAAATAAAACAGAATAAAATTGAATAAACGGACCAAAATGAATAAATATGGAATTATATACACTCGAATGAATATTCAACGTTTATTATAAACGTTGCGGATATTGCCCATAATTTTATAGCCCTAAATGCATGCCATAAATGCATATTACTTTTTCATTTCAAAATTCTTACCTCGTGTAAGAAATCCGTAATTTCGAAACATAAAATGAAATTTTGTCTTTAGATATTTATTACGCAGCTTGAAAAACTAATTAAACCATGCTACACTTACTTACAACTAAAAGCACTAAATTAGATGCAACAAGGAATTTCAAAATTAGTTAGTTACCTTTTGATATCAGCGTTTCAAAATGTCAAAATCCCTCCGAATGTTTCAAATTTAAATTCTAACAATTTGCCACCAAAAACACAAGTCGAATTTCTTTCACGTTTTTCCTTATAATCGAGACAAAATATCCGTTATGATGAAAGAAAAATCCTTAATTTGTTCCACAATTTTTTAAAATGTCGCTTAAGTTACATTTTAGCACTCGCAAATTTTCTTATTTCAGTTTACTTTCACAGATGAAAATATTTCCAAGTTAGTTAATTGAACGTATTTAATTTCTAGTTAAGTTTCGTAATTAGTTTCTCCGATTAAATTCAGTCCAGTATTCACTAAGGAAGATCACATCACAATGAACATGGACAATCAGCTCAGTACGTGTGGAGCAGGTGTACAGTAAAGACTGTGTGGGCACGAAACGACTTTACTGACTGTAACAGCCTTGCCATGTGTTTTCGCCACCAACTAGTGAGCTATTGCAGAAGGGAAGGAAAGGAAAATAAGTGCGAAAGGGCATTGCATGCGATGCTACATACCAGGCTTTGCACTTACTCCGAGGAGGGTACTTGCACAAATGATATGATGAAAATTTTTAATACCCCCTCCCTTGTAGGTTTAAATGGAATCTTTAGACTTCGTTCTTGAGGTTGTACCATGATGACGCTATGTTTGATAAACTAACATTTAATACAATCTACAAATTTTGAAACAAATGTTGAATAAAATTTCAAAATTTTCACCTTTTCAAAAAAATTATGATTGTAAATTCAAAATTATTACATTTTATGGTTTATAATAAATAACTGTTTAAAAGCTTAACATATTCAAATAAATAACTAATAAAATTTCCAATTTTTTCTGCATCTATTATATTCAAAAACATTTCAAAATTTTCATAATTTCAAACAAATTATTGGTAAAATTTGAAAATCATTAATTTTTCAAGCAGGCTACAAAAAAAAGTAAAATCATCACCTTTTCATTCAAAATGCTGTTTTCGAAATTTCAAAATAATAAACTAATTATGAAAAAAGTTAAAATAATTTAAATTGATTAGTTATTCGTCATTTTGAGTAAAATTGAAGCATTGCAAATTAACAAAACTTAAAACAGCAAAACTTAAAGTAAAATTTTTTACATAAATTTAATTTAAAATTTTTTGAATAATATTTATTGAATATTTTTTAATTATACTTTTAATTCAAAAAACACTAGAACTCAAATAATAATTCATATGACGTCATTATGCAGTCCAATTTTCATTTCAGTCGCTTCACTTTACCTTTTCCAGTGTCATAAGCTTTTTAATAAAACGTAATTTATGCATGAATCCCACCACCTTTTATTCCCTTGCACTCGCATGACTTCTCTCTATTGAACGTTTCACACCCTAACTTCCAACTGCACTGCTAAACACATTTCATGAACTAAAAGCCCATGCAAAAGGTTTTAACTACACACCTCATCGTTGATCCCAAATAAATTACAACTTTTTGCCTCTTCCCTTGCCTTTGCCACACACAAGATATTTATAATTACCGCAAGCTCTTTCGCTACTATATTTTGCTGTTTTTGTTTTCCTCTCGGTGTTTCGTGTCTCAGTCTCGGTCTCGGTCTCCACAGTCTACCTTTGCTAGACAATGAATTTTCCTATGGACTAAAAAAGGTGTGGACGACTGAACTGACTACCCGAAGGAAGTTGGGTCGCACGTCAGTTATGTACCAAACTTACAAAGGCTTACACTGACTCTGTCTATGATTCTGAGTCAAATTCTGTTTGGAATATCATCTCTCTTACTGACTAGGGTTTAAAATAGGCGTTTCGATTCCATTACTAACACTAGCTCTATAGACTGGAGCAGAATTAGCTTCATAATTACGTTCCCATTTTCGACGTGTAAAACACTGCATGCTACACAAATAAATACTGATGGAGATAAAGATGATCTTGGGATAGTGTACTCCCAAACATCACTCATCACATACAATACAGCTCAGCTCATCTCCATCAAATTCTTTCTCATTCATATAACCGTCATATTATGTAGAAGAAAGCAGTGGCGTAACTAGACGTAGGTCACGTAGGCCTAGGCATACAAAGGATTTTAAAAATCCACAGCCTTCTTTAAGATTTACATTTTTCACAAAAGGGCCAGTTTTTTTTAAAAAAATTGAGTCCAAACAAGTGTTTTATAAATTTCAATCATATTAATCGAGTTTTTTGAATTTACTCAAAAACGACTCGGTTTTTAAACTTACAAGAAAAAGGTGCAGCTTTTTTTAAAATTTACACGAAATCGACCCCGTTTTTTTATTTACGCAAAAACCACGCCAATTTTTTTAAGATTTACACAAAAACCGCGCCAATTTTTTTAAAATTTTCACAAAAAACGGCGGCATTTTTTGTGAGTTTAAATAAAACAACACAGTTTTTTTTTAATTTTCTCAAAAACGACGCAGTTTGTTTTTACAGAAAAAAGGCGCATTTTGGTTTGTAATTGTCACTGCATAAGGAGCATTTTTTTAAATTTTACACTGGATGAGATCTAGTTTTTTCGAGATGTAGAAGAATAAAACCCTTTCGGCGCTACTGCAATGGAGATAAAATAGAGTTGTTTGGTTTCATCTCCTCCCATGTAGTTTCCAAAGGGAAGATAAAAGGTGAAGAAATAGTTACTGGAATCAAGTTCGCGCCAGTTTTTTTAAGATTTACACAAAAAAACGGCTCCATTTTTTTTGAGTTTAAATAAAACAACACCGTTTTTTTTAATTTTCTCAAAAACGTCACAGTTTGTTAAACTTACAGAAAAAAGGCGCAACTTTGTTTGTAATTGTCACTGCATAAGATGCATTTTTTTAAATTTTACACTGGATGAGATCTAGTTTTTTCGAGATGTAGAAGGAAAAAACCCTGCGGGCGCTACTGCAATGAAGATAAAATAGACTTGTTTGGTTTCATCTCCTCCCATGTAGTTTCCAAAGGGAAGATAAAAGGTGAAGAAATTGTTACTGGAATCAAGTTGAGTGATGGGAAGACCTTGCCTCCTTGGCACAATTACTTTGGCTTTGGTTTTTGCATTTGGCTTGGCATCCTCGTCTTTCCTTTCCCTTTGCCTTTGCGTTTGCCTTAGTCTTTCCAGTGCACGGTAAGTTGGTCAAAAATTACAATTCATTTGCTAGCACATGGCGTTTTAGTGTCACGGGGTTGAATAATCACATGCACTGTGTGTATACACAAGATAGGAATCATTTGACCCTGACACATGGACCATGGAAGATTGTTCGACGGAATAAAGGGTGCACCTGTCTGTCCTCCGTATAGATTTCCAAAGGCTATGGTGGACTACAAATTGCATATTCTCTCTTGGCTGTTTCACTCCTGCGAAAAATACCGCCTTCATTTAGACTTAGACCAAGTACGAGTATATGGACGTGTTTAGACTGTGAGGATGGCTTTGGGTTATGTATGTATGTAATGTAAGGATGGATGGATCATCTTAAATACATACGTGTGTAGGTATGTATGTATGTATTATTGGCAAAATTTTCTAGAGTAAATGATTGTGCATAGTTATAATTATACATACGTGTTCCTGTCTATCGGTATAAGGTAAACGTCAATAGACAGAAAGANTGGATCATCTTAAATACATACGTGTGTAGGTATGTATGTATGTATTATTGGCAAAATTTTCTAGAGTAAATGATTGTGCATAGTTATAATTATACATACGTGTTCCTGTCTATCGGTATAAGGTAAACGTCAATAGACAGAAAGATTTCACAACATTTACAATTCTTTCAGCCGTCAGTTCTTTCATGTTTGGTTACGACGATGATATGATGACCGAGAACATGTTGTGCAAAAGAAAAGAAACACGAACAGGAGCAAAAGAGCGAGAGCAAGAGCAAGAACAGGAATATATGTACACTATAAAAATTGGAGCTTCTATAACTGAATCGTATTTAGTAGGATTATTACCGCAAGTTGGATGCATATCAATTTCAACCATTTTAAAGTGTAACTAATACGTGCTTATATATATATGCCTATGTTTATAATTTGTAATGTAATTTTGTAATGCAACGGCAATGGATCACCATAAGCTAAAAATAGGAGCAAACAAAATTGTGAAGTTCAAAGGTTGTAAGGGCTCATGCCATTTTATCAATTAGATGAATAAACTAGCTACTAATGCAAATGCAATGTGACGCCTTTTAAAAACTTTGATTTTTCCATATTATGATTTTTCTAAAACAATAATCGGTAAAAATGTGCTTTTATGATGGCGTGTAATTTTCAATTTTACGTTTTTTAAAAACGTTAAATTTTGATTTGACGCTTTTTTGAAAACGTTGAATTTTCAATTTTACGCTTTTTTGAAAAAGCTTAATTTTTGATTTTAGGCTTTGTAAAGGCGTCTAATCTTCGATTTTACAATTTTTTTTTAGGAATGTTTAATTTTTGATTTTAAACCTGAAGGTGTGCAATTTTCGATTTTCCATTTTTTGAACACGCTAAATTTTTATTTTTACGCTTATTTAAAAATATTGATTATAAACTTTTTATGCGTTTGTGAGAATGCTTAATTTTTGATTTCAAGTTTTTAAACCGTCTATTTATCCATCCTACGCCTTTTTGAGAACCTTTTAATTTCAACTTTTCGGATACGTTTTGATTATTCCATTTGAAAAATTTGTGAAAGCGTTAAATTTTTAATTTTCTTCTATTTTTAAAAACGCCCAAAATATTCTGTTTTACGGTTTCTTGAAATTGCTCATTTTTCAGAAAGTTTTTTTTAAAAAAAAAATTCCATATTCGATTTTACGACTTTTTAAAAACGTCTGATTTTGGATTTTTTTCTCCAGTTAATTAAAGTGCATGCAAAGTACATATCGTAGTCCAAGCTGTCTGCAATTGTGTTTAGGTTCCTCTTAGATGCATCATAACATAACGGATAGAAGAAGTATTCAAAAAAACAGGTAGGTTTTGGCTTTTGAGATGCATTTTTTCTGTTTGAAGATATTTTAGTTTTTACAGTGTACATATGATATGAGCAAGGATCAGAATCAGCAACGAAGAAAATTGCAGTGCAATAGCGTTGTTTTATTTTTTACTTTTCTTCTACAGATATTCCAAGAAGATTAATGGATGGAGAGAGAGAGAGTGAACAGTCACGCTAGTGAGTGTAATAGGTAATTAAATAATATTAGTATTAACTAGAACCGTTCTTCCTTCGAAAGTATGAATGACGGTGCGGTGCAATGCGATGATCTGCGATTGTGAGGTTAAGTTGCTGTGTCTTTCAAGGGAAAAAGTGAGAGTGTCTATTAAAATCCGACGAACGAATATTTCATAAATCTTTTTTAACTGAATCTCCATACTTTTTCTTTTGCAGTTTCGGAAAAAACTCGGGAACTTGGATTTTTTTAAGCAGTAAAAATATTTAAAAAATTAATGCAAAAGATTTTGCAAAAGTCAAAAATTAAATATAGCTTTTGAAGTTGTGTAAAACCAGTTATTTTTAGGTTTACAAATGAATAAAATTTTTATCGTCAGACAAATGAAACGAAACAATTTTATTCAATGTACTCTCTCTAAACAATTGCATTTTAGTTTTTTTTAAATATGCTAAAATTAACGATTCTTAAAATGTTAGCAGTGATGGCAATTTTAAGATTAAAATAAATTAAATTAGAGACTAGTATTTTGTATCAAAGTTTTAAGTTTTAATTTTAATCTTTTGTCAAAAAACCGGAAGTACAAAAGTTCATTAGCTAACAGGTATTAAATAGTAACATTTATTAACCGTTTTTTGACAAAATACCAAAACTTAAATTTTAAACCTGATTAAAAAATATATATTTGGTTTTAACGGGTTTTGTGGAAATATTCTTTATTTAAAAATCCTTATCTAAAAACGTTCATATTTAATTATTTACTGCTCTTTTCTTAAGTTTTCTTAAATAGTTAGTTATTTCTTAAATAAAGTTCTAAGTTTTCTTAAAATATCCCCTGCCCACCAATGAACCTTTTCCGAAACAATCTTCCGACCCAAAGAAGAAAAATAAACGGAGCAATTTGGTCTTCAACCCTGTTTCTCCCAATCAAAAACAACAGCATTAGAGAATAATGGTAATAATTACACAATTAAAAAATAGAATTTACTCGGGATCACAATTTAACTAATTTACTACCCTTCCTAGCCTAAATTATCGAATCGAATTAAATCCAGCAAATGCCTTCCCTGCTGCAGGAGTAAAAACACACAACACAGGTTTTCCTTGAGACTAAACAAGACTAAATATGTATCTGTGTCTGTTTTGGATCCGACCGTTGATCACATCCCATTCTGAAAAGACTGAAAACATAAGCGTTATATTAAAGGATGATTGTACATAAGAATTAATTGGAATTTGGATGGAAAGCACAAACAACTATCTCTGGGAATAAAATGCGGTTGTTAGGTTAATTGCCAGAAGGCTAGATAGAGATAATAATTGACAAGGAATTATTATTTCACATGTTGGCACGCAACCACAAAGAGAGCAAAGGTTTATGTAAAATTATCAGGATATACATACATAATACTTTTCTGCTTCTGGTTCTGGTTCTGGTTGTGGAACTCATGATGATGGTGTTGACGTTGATGGAAGTATGTAGAGGTTGAAGGTGAAGAAGGAGAGGTTGCAGAAATGTTGAACCTATAATCATTTAATCCGGTCAATGTGAGTCATATAACTTCTTTCCAACTTGTAATTAGTATTCATTATTTTGTTTTTGGTGTCGTTTCAGTTTCAATTTATTTCCAAACTCTACAAAATAGCATTACGGAACATTATAGCAAATATCGTAACTCATAACTTCATGAAATAAATGCAAAGCTAGAGAGTTGAAAAATACCCAGTAGAGCAACTAGAATTAGGCCACCTGGGCCCAGATCTAGAGAAGGATTTTTAAAAATACACCGTATTTTTTAAGTTTTCCACGAAAAAGCCTTTTTTAAGGAATTCACACAAAAATGAAGCAGTTTTTTAAACTTTCACAAAATTAATGCCGTTTTTTTAACACCCAATTTAACGATGGTGGTTTTTAAATTTACTCAAAAATTTAACGCTGCCGTTTTTCATAAATTTATACAAAAAAGACTCTTTTTAAAAAAATACACGAAAACGAAGCTATTTTTTAAACTAACGCAAAAATCGACCGTTTTTTAAACTTACACGAAAAAATCGATGTTTTCTTATAAGTGACACTAGAAAAGATGCAACTTTTTTTTAGATTTTACAAGAATGAGACGCCGTTTTTGTAATATTTACACAAAAAAGACCCAAAATTAGTACTGTACGCAAAACAAAGCAGTTATTTAAATAAATTAAATCCCTCCTGTGATGATGTCGCGTTTGTGTAATTTTTCATGAAATGTTAATTTAAATTAAAACAGTAATTAGTTTAAGCATCAAACCATCAAGTGGTAAAAAGCTTAGCAAGGAGTAAAGGAGTTAATACTGTTTATTTGCATCTTAAAAGCATCATGAGTAGTAGAACGATATCCGAGCATTTTTCAAGATGTTATATAACAGATTTTGTTGTACAAAAAAATCATGATGCATGAAATAGGTAATAATTGGTTAGTACAGCAACAGTGAAAACTTTATTTCCATTTACAATTTATGAGGAGATGAAACAATGAAAGTTCATAAAACGGAACAATTTAGACTGCTGATACATACTAACGGTAGAAGCCAGAAATACAGCAAAAATTGTTGTAATAAGAATATACGTAGTAGTCATAAAAGCAAAAGTGTTGAAGCTTTACAGACAAACAAAATTAAAGTAAAAGTGATAATTATTGTTTACAGTTTAATACTTAACTGGAGAGAGAATTCTCCGTCAGCAAAATTGCAAGAAAATTATTATTATTGAGATAGCATTATAATAAATATATAATTATTAAAGCAGGTAGAATATTCTAGACAGAAACCTGATTATGAGAATTGTTTACTGCCAGATCGAAACCAGTTGCAAGAATTCTGAAGGTAGCATGCACACAAGTATTTATAATATCTTATTGTTGGTCATAGTCATAGTATAGTTATCTTACAATGTTTATCTCTTTTCGATATCTCAGCGATAAACTTCAATGAAATTGCATTTTAATGTATATTTTAAAAGATTCCGTTCATTTTTAATTCCAGGCATTACTTAGTAATGAATACTTACTGCATTGTTTCTTTGTTTTATATTAAAATGCATTTTACGAACAGATAATTAAAATTGGAGGCACCTTCAACACTAAGTATATAATTACATATCAATACAATTGCAAATAGTATACACGTATCTATCTCTTTCGTTTGTTTTAATTACATTTCGATATTTAATTTCAAATTAATTAATTATTTTTGGCGCTAATTAGTTTAGGCATGATTACTTATTCTAGCTTTCCAAAGAAATTGTAATTTTACTTGAAACGTTCTGCACACAGCTAAACAACGTATCCCTACTCATTATTTTAAATTAGTTAATTAACATCTATCTTCTTTTTCTTTCTCAAAATCATTATCACATATACAGTGAAATTGATGTAAGCAAAACTTACTCAAATCCGAGCGTTGGTCAAGGATCCATATAAAAAACGTAAACTTCGTCGCTAAATATTTACACGATCTAGAGAGCAACAAAAAAATCGCATGTCGGGTAAACCTTATTTGGTCCTTCGGTGAAGTAATTGTAATTGTGATTGAAATTGAATGGAACTTTCGGGTACATAATTTGTAACTACGCGGAAAATTTCAAGCAATCTTGAAACAAGACAAATTGCATCTAAAACGCTAAAAACCTGCTAATATTTAGTACTATCTTGAACCCCGTTAGGGTAGATCGGAAGTGCATGTTGAATTTATTGAATTTACATCTTCACCTAAGCAGTGCTCTCGAGGTGTCCTTTTAATTTGTTTCAGATACAAAGATGCACGTTTAATACGTTTACATAAAATGCACTGCAGATCAGTAGCGCCCGTAGGATTTTTTTCGGATACACCTGAAAAAAACTTGATCTCATCAATTGTAAAATTTGAAAAAACTGCATCTTATCCAGTGTATGCACATTAAGAAAAAAACTATGCCGTTTTCTTTCGAAAATTTAAAAAACAGCGTCGTTTTCGTAAAAATATAAATACAACTAATTACATCATTTTTTGTAAAAAAAACTGCACCTTTTACCTAAAGATTCAAAAAATGTCGTTTTTTTCTAAATTAAAAAACAGCCTTGCTTTCGTAAGTATTTATAAAAACTTCGTCGTTTTTTTGAAAATTTGAAAAACCGCGTTGTTTTCGTAAAGTTTTTTAAACAAACTACACCGGTTTTTGTAAATTTAAAAAAACGGCCTCGTTTTTGTCAGAATTTAAAAAAAAACTGCGTGATTTTTGTGCATTTTTTTTAAAAAACCTGTCTTTCAGTTTACTTTTAATTTTTGTTATTACAGTAATTATTTTTACTTTTTTCAAGAGCGTAAGATAGCAGTGAAGTTGAAAATACCATTTGCAGGCCTGGGGATACGTTGACTACACCAAGTTACGTTACTGCTTCAGATGCACTTCAAAACCAAGTTCATTGAAAATAGTACTAAATACCAGTAGGTTTTTGGCCGAAGAGATGCGCCAGTTCGTACAGTGTACTTACCTAAATCATCATTAAGACATTGCATGCATATATTTTGATGTGTAAACACTTACTATTAAAGATTCATGACTAGCAGGGAAACTACTTGAGAGAAAACAAAATCAATAAAATTGACAGTTGCCGCCCTCTCTACAGTTCCGAATGTTCCAACCCTGACGGCTTTCAATCCTGAAGATTTAACAATCTTACGAATATTCTCCCTTTGTGCCTTTACAACCATTTTACATGACCACACGCTTACTTTAATGAGCAACTGGTTCATTTTGTCCGGAACTTCGTACGCTTTGTCGAAGAGAAGGATAAAAAACATGGAGGACTCAAAGCTCATCAAAAGTCCCATTAGCGCAATCACCGGTTCGGAATTGAAATACTGGATTGCAAAGTAGATGAAAGAGATAGAAAGCATTATGATCAGCTGCTTCACCATAAATATTATGGTTGGGAAACAGAGATTGAAGTAATTCATGAGTAGTTGAAGAGTTCGGATTTTCTTGCAAACTTCAGCCAAGATCTCATACAACTCAACTTGATCAATTTCCCTAGTAACAAAAAGCTTCCTGAATTTACTCTGGCATATTTTTTGTTGGCGAGTTAATTAAACATGAAACGGTATTCAACATTATTTTTCAAATTAATCTTACGCATTTAGGTGGTCCAACTTCTTCATCATTGAATCCAGGCAGTTTTTCAAATGGTTGAGGATGGTCACGATCGAAAAGACGAAATGAAATCCAGTGACGTAAGTGAGAAAATATAGAAATACGTCCAGAACGATTGTTGACAGAAGCAAAAAGTTTTCTTCCATCTGCAACATGACTTTCAAGTTGGAGTAGAAAAATACTGGGTTCTTTCGGTCAGCAATGTACATTGGAATCATTATTAAAGCGGGAACCACAACCGCAAACGGGAGGTACGTTATTATTAACTTCGTTACATTTAGTCCCCGCTTCGATGTCTCTGTAATAAAAAAATTAGTATAGGAATTATTGTTCATGTCGTTAAGATTAATTAGCAAATAAGTTGGTTTCTGTAAACTACAGCGTTCGCAGGAATTGTTTTTGTGTATGCCTGCTGAAAGTACTGGATAATATCTACTCTTAATTTTTAAAAACTACATTAAAACAATTACACTTGTACATTAAAAACAATCGCATCTGTTTTTTATGAAAACAAAAATATAAAGGCTTTATATACATTTAAAAAATACGTCTGTTATTGTGTACATTTCGAAAACCACCATCAGTTTTTGTATAAAGGTAAAAAACTGCTTTTGTTTTCACGTAAAATTAAAATAACTGCGTCTTCGCTCGTGCAAATGTCAAACAGGTGCATTCGTTTTTACGTAATTTTAAAACAAACTCGATCTGTTTTTGGGTAAATATGAAAAAAACTGCATCGCTTTTTTACAAAGTTCAAAAAACTGAATCTGCTTTCGTGCGAATTTGAAAAAAAACTGCATCGATTTTTATAAAGTTCACAAAACTGCATCTGCTTTTGTCCGAATTCGAAAAAAATTGCTTAGCTTTTCTATAGGGATAAAAAATCTGCTTTTGCGTGAGTTGTTAATAACCGCTTCCATTTTTGCATTTTCAAAAAACTACATCTGGTCGTTCTGCTTTTGTACAAACACGAAACTACTTGTTTTTTGCGTAAATGAAAAACGGTGTCTTAACCAGTGTAATTAATTACATTTCATAAACTATTTGTGTGCCTAGGGTTACGACACCTACCCCTGCCTACGGTAGGCGTCTAGAATAAGCGTTTTTAGGGGAATACATTGCTCATAAAGTTACCACTCTCACCTTTGTTTCCTTCGTTCAATTTATTAAAGATTTTGCTTCCATTCAAAACAGTGGTGAGAAGCATTGCATTTACTTCAGGGAAAAGAATCAATGATATTAAATATGACATGAATAGCACAACTCCCATAAAAGCTGTCAGCAGAATGAGAACAAAATACGATGGCTTGTCGGTGTCAAGCGGATTCAAAATGACTCGAAATAAGCTGGATATTCTTAGAAGGCAATGAAATGCAAATAGGAATATCCAGGTAAAATTACACAATCGCATCCGCCATGATCTTCGTTTCTTGATTTTTACAATGTACTCCAATTGTTTACCTTGGTTACATTGTTGATTGAGAATGGTTTCGAGCGAGAAGATATTTAAATAAAACAGTATCGAATACGCTATCACGTTGAACCTTAAATCTTGTTTTGTTAATAACATTTTGATGTTTGAAAAAAAAATAGGCGAAAATGATCAAATTGTACAAATATTTTACAAGGGAAGAAGAAATCTAAAAAGACAAATTCAAAAACTACGAAATGCGACTAAAAGTTACCGTTTCTTAGCTCAAGTAATGATAAATGAGAATCGTGTGTTAGTAGTGGGAAGAATAGTCAAAGTGAGCTTCAAATGTTTGGAGGAGCTTCGGGTAAATAGTTCGACCTGGGAGTTATTACACTTCCGCATATGCCTATGGCCAGGACTAATTTTAATTGCCTTGAGCAATCTAAAATAAATTATTTACTGTGTTGCTGTTAGTGTTTATTAAATGCCCCTTTTTTGGATTAAATACCATGTCACCGGCATAAAGTAGTATTTACCGGTATATGCAAAGTGTCATAAAGATTGTAGAAATTGGTATAAAATCAGATTTATGCAAATACTAATAAGGAATATATGATAGCAATAACATTTTTGCCAGTACTGTATTACATTACTCTGCTTAAAGTATTTAATAAATTAGATACTAAAAAATTTAATTAATTGATGCGACGGTTTTTAGTTTTAATTGAATTTTTTTATTCTTCTTGGACTTGGATTTGAAGCAAAAGAATCTGGGAATATACCATTTGGAATAATAATTTATGAAATTTCATTCTACGAAATTTCTTGTACGGTTTTTTGCTTCAGAAACTCAATTTTCAGCAATCATCTTTTACTGAAATTATTTTTTTCCGCTTTATACCACTTTTGACAAAATTAACCATCAATTTTAGACACCGGTAGTTCACGATCATGGTATTTACCACGTTTTTGCCGGACATGGTTATTGTTTTTGGCACTTCCGAACCCTGATTGCTATTTTGACGGCAAGAATAATGTCAAATAAAATTCTAAATGGCATAAATACAGTGAAACATTGTTATACTAACACCTCAGGAGACCGATTGTTTCGGGCGTAATAGGGGGATGACGTTATAAACTATAGCAGTCTATAACGTCATTGGACATCATAGGCTGCTACGTTCTGTTATGGGCGTAGAAAAATATTCAAATAAAAGGATATGGTAATCAAATATGTGTTGCAGTATATAAATGTGTCTTGTTTGGAAATCAGTACACGATTTATTATATTAATTATATAATTATAGATCTAAATTAATTTCTATCTATAATTATTTATAGATATAATTATGTATTTCTATATATAATTATCTAATTATAATTATATATCTCTTCTTTCCGTGTTGTGTATACTTGTACACGCAATTACCTAAAATGATATAACTTCAAGCAAAGAGTCTATGTAAATTGTTAAATACCGTTATAAAAGTGACGTTACAGCTGCATATTATAATTACATGAAAACACATAGACTTTTTGCAAGGTGCAGTTAATTACGTGTTGTCGTTGTTGGAATATTGACATTATTTCGGATGTCGTTATAACGACATTTCACTGCAATAGAAAGTGTTTGTACTAAACTGTAATTGCTGTCATGACAACAGAAAAATAAAAACATTTTACATAAAGGAATAATTACTTATTATTTGATCAAATTGTTTTTTTACGCATTCAGTAAGCTATTATATGGTTCAAATTGTCCGAGTAAATACTTTTTGAGATACGTAAAGCAATAAAGCTATTGGATTGTGTAATGAAAATTGATTTATTTTTGAGTTTTTAAATACCCACGGGTAGCCTTCTTCAGGAAAGATAAAATGTGGTAAACTACTTTACTAACCAATATTAAGCACACGTGAGAAGTAATTATATTATTCATAAATAATATTGATTCTTAATTGCGCGCTAAAGCTGTTGTACTGATTTGTGTCAACATAGCGTAAAAAATGATCAGACTAAATTAGAAATATTTTACACACAGACTACTTATCACAGAAAAAACATTTTTAAAACTCCTTGATTACTTGTAAATAACGATAAGATTAGGTAGGCTGCAAAATTTACATTAGTTATGTTTTCCTCTTTTACAGCTATTACAAAATTTTCGTAAATAATACAAAGTGCACAACAAGGAAGTAATTTCCACCAAGAAAACCAACAACGAAATTCCTATGAGCAAGCCGAAGACATAGAAAACAAGTGCAATATCCGAATCCTTAAATGACATCTTCTTAAAAACTGACACCGGACTATTCATCATTTGAATAGAGCTGTAGAGTCCAGAGGAAGTTTTTGAAAATTGAAGTCGTTCCCACTTCTCCCAAAGCCTGTAGATTCCCGACGAAAGCATCACACTTGCTCTTTTCCATAACCACTGATGATATTCCATCAATCCCTCTTTAATAACAAGGTACTGTAGGCGACCGAGAAAGTTGTCCTTTACATTCATATTGTGGGCCAGCTTTAAATCCTCATACGAATTCATTAACTTGACAAACCGGCTCCAGTAATTTTCAAATTCATCCTCACGAAAAACAATTGCAACATCCAATATTTTTCTTTCGTGCAAGTTTTTAATAAGATTTTCCAAATCGTCTAGACAAACATGTATTATGAAGCTATAAAGTTTCAAAATCCGCTTTTTAGTCACTGATTGACTTATGTTCGTAACTCGTTGGTCTTGTTTGAGTTTATGAAACCATTCTGAAAATAAATGGCAAGCCTCACACTTCCAAAGTCCTTCAAACGCGTTAGGAATTTCTAACTCATTCAACCACACTGGTTTTTCCACATCATCGTCGTCAAATTCAAAATGTCTTTGGCGCATTTGTTGAATCAGGTCCTTACAGTTTTGAGATTCGATAAAAACAATCATTGGTACATCTAAATTTGCAATTGATGTCAAATTGGTTTCGTATGGGAAAGAAAATGTAAACTCGGATTTGAGTGTTCCTTTATAGCCGTTTGAAATGACTATTCCCAGGAGTAGCCACAGCGCCAGTAATCTAGCACCGATCCGGTTTCTGTACTGTTCTCTAATATGAACAAGTATCAATTCCACTCCACCCTGCTCCGCAATTGAGGATAATATACGCATTAAATTCGTACAATATATCCACAGTGCATTTGTCCATGTCGTAGAAATGGCTGACCCAACACAAGAAAGCAAAACGAATGAAGCAGAAAGTGTCATTGCCGTAATTACCAGAAAATACCATACGTAGTTTTCAAACGGAGCCGCAAAAACATCGAAAGATGTTCGATGTTTAAACACATCCTTTAGTGTTACAAACTTGAAGGATTTTGTAGACCCCACAGGGTACAGTGACAATGTGCAAATTCCAACACATCCTACCATCTGATATTCTTGAAAACGATCAATTACTTTTGGGCTGTAGTAATTTTCTTTATCATTATAAATATTTGCCAGGAAAAATGACACATTTTGTTCGGCTGTAAGGAACGAATATGTTACATTAGAAAGGGAAGTTGGGAACATCCTATGGAACGGAGAATGTACAATTGTATTGTGTACAGACAAAATGTGTTGAATTGTGTCTTTAATATTTTCATCTTTAATACTAATGAACCGTTTCCCATTTTCGATGTACTTCTCGTAATTTTCAATGGCTGTTAGTAAGCCATTTTCTCCCTTGTAAATAGAATACCCTTCTTCCAAATCATCCGTGAGTGTATACTGCGGCTGAACAATTCGGGGTTCGACTCTTACTGCACTCAGGTGATATGAGAACATTTGCAAATTCACTTTGCTATAAATCAAAGATAATCTCATGAAAAATTCGGATTTTTTGTACAACATTTGCAATGAATCAAATTCAGCTAACCGATGTTCAGCACTGCCAAGACATTCCTTAACGGTCACAATAAAGAAAACGCGTGTCCTTATTTTTACTGAGACTTTTACAAACTTCCGATACGCGTTTTCCATGGTTGAACTAGAAATTTTAAGCTTATTGCACTCCGTTACGACATTTATGAAACATGTTTTCACGCCACGGTTTTCAATTGAAGAATATGAATTTCTGCGAATAAGCGATAGCCATGAAAACTTGGTTTTGGTGTTGTATTCTACGATCGGCAGGGCAAGATTTGTGTGATTAATATTCCCAAATGTGTACACCTGAATTAAACATTTCTGTGTATATTTTGATTCTAGGACGGGATTAATGTCAAGATGTGCATCCAAAGGAATGACGGATATGTGAGCATTGTTGGGAGTGAAAAATAAAGCACATATTATGTAAGTAACAATTAATTTACCAACGAATGTATTCATATTATTGAATATCTGTCTAGCTAGTTAAAAACAGAATCTTACTAATGTGTTTATAATGTTATCCACAGAAGAAGCATTTATTTCTGGTATGTCTACGTTGTCACTGATGTTGTAAACTAGTGCCCAGAAGTTGAACAAGAATAGGGAATCGAAATTATTTTTTTCACCATGCTTAGTAAAGTGGTCATTAAAATTTCTAAATGATGTACTCAAGCACATTTTATGTCTCCTCTACAAGAAGTACGCAATTAAACGATTTCATTAATTCCAGTATCCATTAGTTTCCACGTGGAGTCAGGTTATTTTGATTCTTCAATGACATAATGCAGGAGCGGATATAGACGGGAGCTTAGGGGCTGTAACCCCCTTCATGACCTTCATGAAATTTTGTGTAGATATAAGGAGTTTGTTTTCAATACTTATATTACATATCGTCGTTGAAGGTGCAAAAGTTAACATCCTCTCAGAAATCCCATAACGTTACGAAAAAGATGTTAAGTTTTGCACCTTCAAAGACGATATAAGGAGGTTTTTTCAAATTCGCGTAAAAACAGGTGCAGGTTTTTTTAAATTACACAAAAACAAGTACAGTTTTTTGAAAATTACAAAAAATCAGAGGTGGTTTTTTCAAATTTCGACAAAATCAGGGGCAGTATTTTTTAAATCGACACAGAAAATCAGGGGCAATATTTTTAAATCTACACAAAATCAAAGGCAGTTTTTTTAAATTTACACAAAATAAGAGGCATTTTTTTAAATTTATACAAATTGAAGGCAGTTTTTTTTAAATCTACACAAAATCAGGGGCAGTTTTTTTAAATGTACATAAACTGGAGGCAGTTTTTTTAAATCTACACAAAATCAGGGGCAGTTTTTTTAAATGTACATAAACTGG
>JAAXYX010001930.1:0-19870 GCA_036851915.1 Ptenothrix huangshanensis | reverse complement strand
AGTTATGCCCTTTCAAAATTCTTTATTTTAAAAAGTTATGCCCTTTCAAAATTTCTTTATTTTAAAAAGTTATGCCCTTTCAAAATTCTTTATTTTAAAAAGTTATGCCCTTTCAAAATTCTTTATTTTAAAAAGTTATGCCCTTTCAAAAATTCTTTATTTTAAAAAGTTATGCCCTTTCAAAAATTCTTTATTTTAAAAAGTTATGCCCTTTCAAATTTCTTTATTTTAAAAAGTTATGCCCTTTCAAAATTCTTTATTTTAAAAAGTTATGCCCTTTCAAAATTTCTTTATTTTAAAAAGCTGTGCCCTTTCAAAATCTATTTATTTTAAAAAGTTAAGCCCTTTCAAAAAGCGTAAAATCGAGAAAATCAGACCTTTTCAAAAAGTGTTAATTTAAAATATGATACATTTTGAAAAAATCACTGAAAAAATGGGACTTGAAAAGGCGTTAATTTGAACAGACTCAGTTTTAAAATTACACAGCACCCCCCGAAACGCAGTCCCAGTCCCAGTCGCAGGTACGCCCCTGAGGACTAATGCAGCTGAGCGGAACTATGAGGAAGGGGAAATTGTTGGGAGCAGTTGCCCAGCATTGTTACTCATCACCATAATCATATTACAGACTACGAGCACGTGCTTCTCCCGATGTATGTTGAAATCCTTCAATTCGGAATTCGGAAATAATACGTAGGATTTACACAGAAATACATTTTACCCCGCTGGAGTTATCAACTAAATAGACATGGTAGAGTAATTCTGTATCAATTGCACTGGGTTTAAAAGACAGCTGCCTCTTCGACGTCCCACATTGCATTGCTCGCTTCTAGGAGCAGAGACTCAAGAGGAAATTCTGCGGAAGCTTATCACATCTCCGAGAATTGTGGTCCAGGAAGAAAACCAAAAACTGTATAATGAACGTATCGTGACAGTCAATACAAAATGAGAATTTCGATGCTCGCTTTTCCGTCTTCCCTTCCATTTATTCCCCACTTGTACTTCCTACGCTCCAAACTCCAACTCCAACTCATTCATACGTAAGTACATTTAACTGCTTTCACACAACTCCGAATCAAGGGATACACATACAAGCAAAGTCCATTGAGAGAATCAAAAGTACCTAAGTTTCTAAAAATACCATACTTTGTATCGTCTATCCTGTCCTGTCCTGTGTAAATATTTCCCCAAGCTTTGTTTTCATCAGTATCAATTTTTCCCTTGTTATTTTTCGCCACTGCTCTTATATTTATGTAGTTAGACTAAAAACAATAAGAAATTCTATGCCTACTCACCCTGTAGGATTCGGGTACGTCGAAGCACTCCAGCAACGGCTCTGCAGCTTCTCCGATGGGAAAGGGAAACCGAGTTTCAGGGTGGAAGCAAGTGTAGTTTAAAGGAGACAAGTCCCAGTCCAGGGTCAGATTAGTCTGAAACACAATTAAACAATGGAAAAACATTACACGCAATTATTTCTAGCTGTCAATTTCCGTAGTTTGAAAAAAGAAATTCCAATGTCACAATGTCTAATTTCTTGAAAAACCATTTTACTCTGTTCCACAGATGATTAGATTAGATGGTTTCCCAATAGTAATTATGTATGTTACTGTTTGAAAGCTACTGACTAGTAAGAAAAACTTTCGCTCAATTTTTAGTTGATCTTCTGAAGAATTTTATTCCCTGGAAGATACGCTCGTTCTCCGATTTCCGTGTTTAGGTTTAGTACACAAGGATAGAGTTACCGTGTCCATGTACAGTTTGTAAAGGATTGTCATTGAAGCTGTGGTTGCCCTCCCTGTCCAGTTACGAAAGTGTTTTTGAGCTAAACTTAAATCACGTGTAGGAGATGCACTCGTGACCTCCAGGAATACATTGTTATTGTTGTTCAAACATTGGAGGAATTGCGACGCTGATCAACATGTTGTACTAGTTCTGTAATAGATGAACCTAAACCAACTTATTTACTACTACATAATTAACTATTTAAAACGCATTTATCTGTACTAACACGAGTGAAGCACACGAGTGTCGTTTATTTCATTGGATTCTGATCACGTGGAGGATTATTTCTAAGAGTGTTAAAAAAAATACATTCAAGATGTTACTGTATACTCTGATCGGCAGACGTTTTTTACGTGTAGGCCTGCTGAAAAAATTGGATCGAATTTAGTATACATTTTTAAAAAATGCAAAATGCATTTTTGCGTAAAAAACCGCACCTGATTTTGTGTAAATTTTAAAAAACGGCCCTTGTTTTTGTGTAAATTAAAAAAACTGCATCTATTTTTTGTGCAAATTTAAAAAAAACGGCACTTGTTTTTGTATAAATTTAAAAAAACGGCACCTGCTTTTGTGCAAATTTCAAAAAGCTGCGTCTGTTTTTGTGTAAATTAAAAAAACAGTACCTGTTTTTGTTAGAATTTCAAAAAACGGCACCTGTTTTTGTTAAAATTTCAAAAAATTGCATCTGTTTTTTATAAATTTCAAAAAACTGCATCTGTTTTTGTGCAAATTTTAAAAATCCTTTACAGGCCTAAGCCTACAAGGCCTAGCCCTGCCGACGCTACTGTTCCCGAATACAATCCTATTTCAATCCTCTGAACTAGTGAGCTTAACGCTTCGGGATAAGTGAGACATGAGTAAGGGACGTTCTCCAAGGGTTAAAAAAAGATGACCAGCTTTAACCGTGTACTTTAACCTTTAACTTTGAAAATATAAGCTACTCAAAGAAATCGAAGGGAATAATGGTAACGAAGTTTTGAAAAAAATGTATTGCATGCTCGTATGCAGGTACCTATAAGCAAGTGAAAGCACATATCACTATCGTCTATCACACCAGAAAAAGTTACCTTTCAATCTCCATAACGTATTCGTGTGCTTGGAAAATTGAAGGGCGGGATTTGTCTGCTACTCTGGTCCTCGTGTGCCATGAAACTACCAAGGTTTGCATTCTTAATTATGTACATAGTAAGAGAGAGAGAAGATCAACACCGGCAAATGGAATTACATATAGCATTATAACCAACCGGGGCAATATAATTATGAACAACCGTTTTTGACACATATGTAAAGTGCTTCTAACTTTCTGCATATTTTTACACGATTCTTGTGAACTCCTTCACGACTCACGAGCCAAGGCCAAGAAAGTTTTTTTCAAGGAAAATCAAACGGTGAGAAAGAAGGTGTATGTATGACATCGTTGTTAGTTTTTAGTTTTTTGTAATTAATTGTACGCAGAGGAAGGTGTTGTGAGGAAAAGCAAGTGGAATTAAATGAAAATTGATGCCTGAGATAATTAGAAATGAAAGGAAAACTTACATTGGCATCGTCGCACTGATCTGAAGCAACTCCCATCTGAACTCGGCCATGTTCATCCTTCGCCAGAAGCTCCTTCTTCCGATGCGTACTCGATGCGGTTGGGAACCATTTCCCGGTCCACGTGTCGTCGGTCTGGGAAGACTTTGCAAGGGATGTCGGAGCACTGGGCAAACCACAACAGTACCGAGGAAACAAAAGAAACGATTATTCTTGTTATTTTTATTTTTTAGGTAACGTATCTTCCTAGATACACACCAGGGCGTAACTGGGACTTATTTAATTTTTTTTTGGGGGTGGGGGTGCTGTGTATTCGTAATAGTGTAAACGATTTTTTTTCAAATGAACACTTTTTCAAGTCTCGTTTTTTAAGGAAACGTGTTTTGACAAAGTATAATTATTCCAATTATCTTTTTGCGAAATGGTCTACTTTTTAAAAAGATGTAAGTTTTCCAATACCTTTTCAAAAGGTCTAATTTTTCTTATAAGTAACACTTTTTGACATGGTTTAATTTTGCCAATTAAAACTTTTGGAAAAAGTCCGAATTTTTAAAATTGACATTTTTGGAAAAAGCCCAATTTTTAAAAATTAAGCCTTTTGGAAAAAGCGCGAAGTTTACAAATTAACACTGTTTGAAAAAGTCCGAATTTTTGGAAATGAACACTTTTTGAAAGAGTATTTTTTCCAATTACAACTTCAATAAAGAGTCTAATTTTCCCCGATCAACAGTTCTTGGAAGGGCTAAATTTTCCAATTAAAGCTTTTTGAAAAAGTCGACTTGTTTCAATATTTCTAGAGGTGCTTCAGCACCCAAGCACCCTGGGTACGCCGCTGGTACATACCTGTGTATTTACATAGACATAGCTATGTACATACGCAGTGTTTGCATTACAGTACCCCTCCGTCCAATATTCTCGGACTACAACGATTACCAACTACAGTAATTTCCTACCTAAAAATTCCCAACCGTAATTATATAATTATGACTACATTATGCACGACGGCGGTTTATACTCTGTAAAAGACGACTGCTTAAAGCATTCCTTTTAGTTAGTATGCACTTGACTTGCTTACCAGAAAATAGTACGTAGGTATATGTATGTAAGAATGCATTTTTAATTTGGTGTATTGTATTCATAATTACAATTACCTACATACGTACCTACAACAAATTATGGATCCTCTGACACAAGTAAATGCATCGCAACACCTGAAACTGAAACAGAAGAACGGACGTTCTAATTCCAATCCTAAGCTTAACTTTTATTTCTACAACTTAACAAATTTATACCCACCAAGTAAAACGATAAACAAAAACACTTCCCAAGAGTTGGCAATAAAACCCTGGAAATTTTGTATCTAATCAGAATACACTGCTGATGGGACAATCAAAAGCTAAAACGAAAAGAAAAGCTTGCTCCTTGGACGAAGTTCAAATCCAATTTGCGTTCAAAGTTATACCGATGCAATTTCTTCCCTAACAAGGACATAATCAAGACGCTACCAGCTCCAGTGTCTACTTTATTTAAAAATTCATGCATCATTTCGAAACTGACTTGACGAAATGTGATGAAGCCGTAGACGAAGTGAATGTTGGAAAATACAAATTTAATATTTCAGAGTGGAATGAAGATGGAGATGGAAGATGGAATGAAGGGGTGTTTAATTGCAACTGTGGCAATTAACACCCGTGAATCCACTTGACCGAATATAATTTCATTGTAATTGTAAGTAAAAGAAGTAGTAACCACATTCGTGGTCACGAGAAATTACGAAAGTTGTTTCGTCACCAAATTAAACAAGTTATGGTCTCGTCGGTGTCGGTAAGTTGTAGACACTAAATAAAATTTACAAAGCAATTGCAATTGCACAGTAGCGTAACTAGGTGTAGGCCGCGCAGGCCTAGGCCTAAAACGGATTTTTAAAAATAAACCGCACCCTTTACCATTTGCACGAACATAACGGCGTTTTTTAAAGTTTACACAAAACAGATGAGGTTTTTTAAATGTACAGAAAAACGACGCAGTTTTTATAACAATTTACACAAAAAAGACGCAGTTTTTTTAATTTATACAAAGAAACCCATTTTTTTTAAAATTTACACGGAAAATGCGCAATTTTTTTTACACAAAAACGACCCATTTTTTTAAAAAAAATTACACGAAAAATGCGCAATTTTTAAAATTTACACAAGAATGACCCACTTTTAAAAAAATTTACACGGAAAATGCGCAGTTTTTTTATAATTCAGCAAGTTTAATGAAGTTCTGCAAGTTTTTTCGTGGTCTCCACGAAAACAAATCCTGTGGGCGCTACTGCAAATGGTAGTATAGCTCTTGAGTATTATGTTCTCCCGGTACCGGTACGGCCAATAAAGTTTCATTAGCAGACAAAGAAACAGAAGCCGAAAATGTGAAAACCAAAACCAGTAAAACACGATGGGAGAGCAGAGAACAAGGGGCGCTTGGCATTAATTACTAATATCCACCGCGTCAATGCCACTGAAATAAACACTTCTTGTCATCATTCCTAACAATGCCATTGACGATCTTGATTATGATTATGATGGTGAAACTCAAAATAATTGGTTTTCTTAGCGCTGACAAAAACAAGAGTAAGGTGGGTGAATCCGAATCCGAATTCGAATCGAAAGTTCTGGGACCAAAATGCGTAGGAAAGGAAAAAATGATAAAAAGCGACGAGTACCAATTGAAAAATTGAATGCATAATTTGAAAAATTTCAACAAGCTGAAAATACAATAAGTGACCACAACCCCCGACTTGATCCATGAACCATGAACCATGAAGCACGAGTTGTTGCCGCTGTTGAGCTCTGTAGTTGTTTGGAATGCAATAGCAATACAGATAATGCAATAATAAAGCTTGACCTAAACAACAGCGGCAACAAGACAAATAAGAAAAGAACCAAGTAGTAAGTAGCCAGGTGCAGACCGAGTATGTGAGTGGTGAGTGCAATGAATAAGTTTAAACTTCCGTTAACCTCTCCGGAGCTCAAAGAACGATGACCTGGATGTGGATAATGTTATCAGTGAGACTTAAGCAAGTGGAATGAAGTACCTTCGTAGAATAGAAATTTTGGGTTTCAATAAAAAACAATAATAGGGAGCATTATCCAGTGCTGTGCTGTGTGCATCGAAGCGGAAGCCTGATCTCCACGGAATAAAAGAAAGAAAAGGAATCATCTCCCAGAATCCAGAACCAGATTAATATTCAGCTGGAACAAAGTTGTGGAATCGTTGCGGTAAGTTTTAAGCAGTGAATGCTGCGAATGCTGAATGTTTCGCTATTCAGATGCTGACCTACATTTACAATCCTCGTATTTGAATCCTTAAAGATGGTTGCGATTTCCTCGAAATGACATCCCACTCATAATATCCCTTCTAATACCCACAATTTATTCGGCTCAACCACCGAACCCTCGTACTCGCACCCTTTGTGCCGGAGCAATGGAATATATTCCATGATATTCCATTGCATTAAACTACACTACAGTGCCCTGATCAACCTCGAAGCCTCAAATTCTGCAAGATAATGGCTATACATAGTCGTAGTATAGGCATAGGTAATAGTGTAATCGTAATCATAACACATTGCTCTTCCCTAATAAACTGCTAATTCGAGGAAGAAATTAGCCTAAATTCCAGGAAGAGGTTAGCCACCCTCCCCAATCTGTTGTATAATCATTGTCTTCCCCATTTTCATTTTCACACAGCCAGAGCATAGGAAAGAATGCGATAGAAATAGAATAGAATACTACGACGACACTTCTAGAGTCAACTTGAATGCTTTCAACTGCCTCGTGCCGGGTTTTGTGGCTTAATAAAAGTATCCGGGGCAAAAGCATTTTCACACGTCTCACCCGATCCCAGCTTCCTTCCCCAAACTTTCCTTTATACATTCTCACACTTTCCCACAATGTCGTTTTTCACGTTATTGGAATTGGAATTTGTAAGACTGCAGAGCGAGAATACAAAATACAAATTATAAAGTAAATATCTAATGCAGTTCGGGAAATATGGAAATGGAAAGTCTTACGTGGAGTAACTCTTGGAACAGCATTTACCTACTTTACTGACCTAGTCGATTTTGAACCAAGTAGGTACACGCATTTCCAATATAGACAAGGTGCATGTACAAATTATTATTGGGTACTAAGCACTAGAGTCCTACGTAAAACTGAATTTCGAGGGGTGTTGGAAAATATAAAAATGAATTTTTTCGAATTATTTTTTTTCGAAAGGGTGTAATTTTTCCTATTTGTGCTTTTTGAAAGGATGTAATTTTTCCGATTTACAGATTTTAAAAGGGTGCAATTTTTCCGATTTTTACTTTTTAAAAGAGTAATTTTTCCGGTTTTTACTTTTTTAAGTGTCATTTTTTCGATTTTTACTTTCTACAAGTCTAATTTTTCCGATTTTTACTTTTTTAAGTGTCATTTTTTCGATTTTTACTTTTTTAAAATTATAATTTTTCCGATTTTTACTTTTTAAAAGTGTAATTTTTCCGATTTTTGAAAATGTCTAATTTTTCAATTGAAGAGTTGTTTGAAAAAGTGTAACTTATTCAATTAAAACTTTTGAAAAGCTCTAATTTTTTCAAATACTTGTTTTTAAAGGACCATAATTTTTCAAAATTTGCAGTTTTTGAAAAGGTCTCATTTTTCTAATTAAAACTTTTTGAAGGGGCGTGATTTTCCCAAATAACATTTTTTGAAAACGCGTAATTATTTCAAAGAAACCTTTTTTTAAAACGCGTAATTATTTCAAAGAAACCTTTTTTTAAAACGCGTAATTATTTCAAAGAAACCTTTTTTGAATACCAAATTTTTCCAATTACAATTTTTTAAAAAGGCCCGATTTTTCCAAAATTTTATGGTGTGCTTCATCACCCAAGCACTCACCCCCTCCCCCAAGACCCAGACACCTTCGCCCATGATAAGGACCAGTGCCGGTAAGAGAAGATTGGGAACTGGAATTGCTGAAAGAAATAATAAATGGAAATAATTTGCTTACTTCATAAGTCCAAGATCACTGCCATCGCTCCTCGAAGTCTGATCAAGAACGTTACCACGATGATCTTGCAGGTAACCATCACCCCCACTCGAAGTTTCAGCAGATGTGTCAGTTAGTCCCCAAAGTAGTCCATCTCTGTCGTTTTTCCAAGCCCTTCCATGTGCAAGATATCCATGAAGTGCACAAATCAAAAGAACTTGAACCACCAACCACTGTGGTCGCACAAATGCCTCTCGTTTCAAGCACATCGTCGTATCGACTCAATTTTGCGCTAGAGTAAAGTATAATTATTATGCTTCATTATCAAGAAAATATAGCACTACTTTTATTCTACTGTCTATTGTAGACTGCACTAAATAGAAATATGTAGCTACGAAAAAAAATAACCAACAAAACATGAATTGGAATGCCCTATCTGTAAACATTGTCAGTAAGAGATTTTATTAGTTCCTAGCCAATTGTTGATAATGAATAGCATTGCATTTCATCGTCATTGTCATTCGCACTGTCATCATTAATACCCTCTTTAGTGGTGGATATTTTGAATATAATAATTAATTCATTTTACACATAATAGTATTGTCTTTATGAACAGAATTTGTAGTTAAAACAATTAGTTTGGCGCCTCTGAAAGAAATTAAACTGTCTAAATTGTTGTGACCAAGCACGCAATGTGTAATTAGGAAATACATAGGAAGTTAAGACAATAGCAACACATGTAATTGTATTTTGAAAACAAAACAATCTCAACAATGACTCTATAATTATAATATACATAAAAGCCAGTGCCAGATACGTCGTGACAAAGTTTTAAACCAACGACTTTTATGAAGTACATTCAGTAAAAATAAAATAAAAATAAAAAAACAATTTTTTTGCTATAAAAACTTTAAACTTTTTTACTACCCAAAGAGCGATTCCTTTTAACGGAATAAAGGGTGCTAAATTTATTTTGACACAAAATTAAAAAGTCCATGGAGTCAAAACTACAAATGGAAAGTGGAAACTAATTTTTGAAAATATCCGAGTACTTTTCCTTACTGACTGAACTGTGACCTTGTCGAAGGGATAAAGGTAAAGTCTTGGATCTGGATAAAAGACTTGACATTCAGATTTTAGTTTTAATTTTTAATGTTTCAAATTAACAAACACTTTTAAGTGACAAAAAAGTCCCATACAAACCGTGTATAGATATTAGAGTTGACAGTGATAGTGATAGTGACGGTAAGAGTATAATAATTATAGTCATTTAGGAATCCAAAGTGCTGTTCAATTATCAGTAGAACATAATTAATGTTTAATGACGCCTTTCGCAATTTGAATCTTAGGTACGTACGTAAATGTCACTCATCATTACGTGATAAAAGGACATAACTGCGACATTAACGTGGCCGAATGCCCAATCCTTTTCAACATTTAATGAACACAATCCTCATGGATTAACATAATTATCCCAGTCAACATGAACGTCAAACATGAACCGAGAATGACGGACATGGACAGATGTGAAAAGCAATTACAATTAGAGCGATAAACACATGAAATCATGCACACTTCAATCACATATCACATCACATCACAACGGATTAATGATTACAGAATGAAAAATACATAATGACAATGACAGCAAGGTAATGACAAATGATAAATGATGAACGAGAATAACCACATAGAAGAATATAAATTCCTCCACTGAATTGAAGACTGACAAGTTTTCCACTCAATTACATACGAAATATAAACGCAACTGCATTTAGCAAGAAGAAGAACGAAATCAAGTCATAACTTACAAACAAATTCCTCCTGATAATTCCTGACGTGTTTATGGGCATTTAACACGATGACGAACAGTTTAGTTAGAGTCCAGTTACAAGTACAAGTTGATAGTGCGATTACACAATCATTCCGCGTAATAATTATCAATTATCGGTAATAAATAGCCGTCGTGTCCGTGTCGTAGTAAATGATGATGATAACGCAAAGAAATTTAAACCAATGTCAATAAATGATAACTACGATGTAATGTTATGTTTATGTGTATAATTTAAATGCGACTTTTTAATTTAAAGTTCAATGCCAATTGTTTGTGGGTGTCGTGTAGAGATTGCTCCAGGAATAAAGGATTTTAAGCAGCATAGAATTATGTGCCTAATTTGGAATTGTTGTTCGTATGTTTGGATTTGGATATTGAATTTGTTTAGTTTGGACGATAGGAAACAAACCTTCCGCCTAATCGCCTCACTGCTTAAGAAAGGATACAAAGTTGCTGTTGGAAGCGTCAGATGACACATGAGCATTCCTCAGTCTTTCAACATTGCATTGTCTTTCTGGTGGTTTCCGTAAGGAAAAATGCGTCGTCAAAATACCTACCTAAGAAAAGAGTTGTGCAGTGTGCAGCCTTATCTCTTCTTATAATTGCATATTGCATCGCATGTAATTATTTATTAGTTTTTCTCACTAATGGTGAAATTATTAAATAATTAACAACAGCATTTTGTTCAGAATTAGGGGTTTGCGGATCTGCAGCATTTTACATTATCTTTTACAGTCAAGTCGTTGTAATATTATGCCACCACATCAAAAAATAGGTTGGCTGTATTAGTATCGTAATTTATTTATTAATGAAAGCTATCAGTCCTCAATCGTGTCTCGAGGTCATGATTGTAATTACAAGAGACTTAAAACAGTAGCGTAACTAGGTGTAGGCCACGCAAACATTATTTGTAAAAATACACTGCACTGCCTTCTTTATAATTTCCAAGAAAAAGACGCAGTTGTTTTAAGTTTACACTACAGACAGAGACGCAATTATTTTGATTGTTCGCACAAAAGAAGCGGCTTTATTAATCTACATGAAAACGATGCAGTTTTTTTAAATTTGTATAAAAACGACGCTCTTTTTTCAAATTTACACGAAAAATATGCAATTTTTTTTAAATTTGGATAAAAACGACGCAATTTTTTTTAAATTTGGATAAAAACGACGCGTTTTTTTTTAAATTTATACCAAAAATGTGCAATTGTTTTTAAATTTGGATAAAAATGATGCGTTTTTTTTCAAATTTACACGAACAATGTGCAATTTTTTTTAAACTTGGATAAAAACGATACGTTTTTTCAAATTTACATGAAAAATGAGCAATTTTTTTAAATTGACACCAGATAAGACGAAGCTTTTTTAACATTTACACTGGATAAGATTTTTGGATCAGGTTTTTTTCAGGCCTTGATGAAATGATGAAAAAATCCTGCGGGCGCTACTGATTAAAAATGCATCAGATGGGAACATGAACACCATGAGAGTTCGAGAGTTGACAACATTTTCATTAGTTTTTATGCCACAATCACAATGCAACAATCATAATCACAATCATCTCAAAGTACAGTCATAAAAACTACACACAAGGAAACTTGGGAATAAATCTTTGCCATTTTTAATGCACAGGTAGGTAAAATTTTAGGAATGCTACTTTACCAAATTGGTAACCAAGTTTACATATGTCAATAATATTATAATTAATGACTGATTGTGCTTGCTTTGTATTCCTATCCATTCCACACTACCACTACCCTTTGCCCTTTTCAAATAATTAATTTCAAGCGGATTTGCTATTTTAAAAATCTCACTATATTACCGAATAATTATACCATAAGTAATTATTAAGCTATGAACATTGTACAAAGTTGAAAGTAGTTTGAAAACTTTATTTAATAAAATAATTACTGTGATTCGGTCAACGTTATTGTTATTACAAATTCAAAGAGGACTCTTTGAGGTAAAAAACTATCCGTCCCGTTCTTTTACGATTGACTGGAGACTCATCCATAGGTGCAGAATGACATTGAGTAAAAAGATTCGTTTATCACCTTGACCTTTTTTATTACTGCTTCTTTTTCGCATCTTTTTTCTCCTTATTTTCTTGCTGTCTTTTTGCTGTCGCCTTTATTTTAGGGCTAAGGTAAGACCCAAAGGCCATAAAAATATAGAGATAAGCACGATAGAAGCTGAAATACTGAATGAAGACCATCCACTTCAAGATACTTTTATTCAAGATATAAGCTCCTGGAATCAATAGGGCATCCTCCAGTATCCACCCACATGATTGAATAAACGCAACTCCGATTTTAGATACGAACAAGCTTAGCACAAGAACCCCAATTTTCATCTATAATAGAATTTAAGTCATAATTCAACAAACAGTTAAATTAAAAGACATTATTATTGCAACTACAAAAAAAATAAATTCATTCATTATTAACACCATTCCGAACACAAACCGCTTGTAAAAATCTGCGGTATTAGGAATCAAGTCGAAATGTAATTACAACAATAGAACAAGCAATAACAACCGCTGAGGTAGGTAGGCCTTTAAAGGATTTTTTATATTTACACTAGAATAGATTCAGTTTTTTAAAATCGACTCTAAATCATGCATTTTTTCAAAATTTACAAAAAAAAACAGATGAAGTTTTTTAAAATTCTAACAAAAACAGATGCAGTTTTTAAAAATTTATGAAAAAAATAGGCAGTCTTTTTAAATTTACAAAAAAAAAGATGCAGTTTTTGTTTTTTGAAATTCACACAAAAGCAGATGCAGTTTTTTAAAATCGACTCAAAATCATGCGTTTTTTAAAATTTACAAAAAAACTGATACAGTCTTTTTAAATTTACAAAAAAAAAGAAACAGGTGGCGTTTTTTAAATTTGCGCATAAGCAGTTCCAGTTTTCTGAAATTGATTTAAAATCATGCAATTTTTTTTAAATTTTAAATTAACAGATGCAGTTTTTTAAATTTCACACTAGATAAGTTTCAGTTTTTTCAGCAGGCCTACAAGAAAAATATCCTGCGGACGCTACTACTACTGATAACAAACTTACGAACCCAGATAGCCACGCATTTGTAAACCTGCTTCTCAAGCTTCTCAAAGAAAGGAAGTTCCTTGGCGTTAATGAGCCTTGTTAAGTAAATGACTAGAATCCAAGAAGCTGGAACAATCGTTATATCCAATTCCAGCGTTACGAGGAGCATAAACAATAATCCTGGATATAGTGAATTACTCACTATAGTTTTAAATTCATCCTCCTGCAATAAACCACTTCTAATTTGCTTACGTGTCAAAATTAAAACAATATAAATGCATCAACCATAGAGTTTAGAATCAAAATTAAATCGTGACGAAATACTCAGACTCACAACTACTTCTCGCTCCGTGGAACTTTTGAAAACTGCGATACACTCAGTCAAATATTCTCCAAGGTTCTTCATTGTAAATAAATTCAAAAGCGTACTGAAAATGAAGATTTTAATTAAGGTTTTAGCTTTAGAGATTTGATTGTAGAGTAGAATCAATAAGCACAGGTTATGTGATGGCCATCTCTTCTCAACTCCTTTGACTACAATAATAATTAAAATCACATAACACAATTACACAATTCCATTTTCCAGTAAATGATAGATTTTTTTTAAATGACAAAAGTTGTAGAATCTCCAAAAACCAATAATTATTGATTTTCACGATCCTTAAAAAAAGTCTTGACTCCGACAAAGGCATTTTGGATTAAATTTGATTTTTAATTTTTATTTATTAATACATTTTTTTATTTACATTATTTATTTGAATCAAGCTTTAAGTGGCACAAAATTGAAGAAAAAAAACAGCCAGAAATTATTTTGCTAACATCTTTGTGCATATCCTAGAAGAATAAAATCTCTACTGAATTCCAACTGATGCTATAGAAACGCTGTAAATCCTATTCAAGCCATCAAAATTTTCAGTAATGACCCCTTTTTGAAATATGAAATCTTCGCACGGAGTCATATCTGAATCTGAAGCAGCTTAAAAGATTGGAATGAAAAATGTAACTCAAAGTTACAATTATCTTCATTGCATCCTCATAATTAAAATTGTCTACTCCTTTTAATCCATGATGACACTTGCACTCGAAAACTTGTACAGCCGCTGACGAAAACAAAATTACCTCTAAAGATCCATCAAGGCTAAAGGAAATTTTGTTAGTTTCAGAGTTTGTCAGTTTGTACAATTTTTCGAATGGAGTTGTCAAAATGGAATAAAAGGAGTAGAAAAGTATGGAGAACGTGACTACTTTAGATTATAGAGAAGTTTGGGCTGACTGAGACTCTTGGAGCGTTTAAAGAAGTAAAAGACAGTTTTACAGCTGCATGCTCAGGATGTCAGTAGAAAACTAGTGTTGGAGTGCAGGGGATAAGGTTAAGTGAAAGTGCAGGAGGGAGTAATTTGATAAGTTGTAATTACTTGGATGAAAGTTGAAGTTGAAATGTCAGTGGCATAAACGCGACCCTGACCCTATGTTGTATATTCCAATGACTTGTTCAAGAGTCGAGAGTGACTTTTTTCTTGTGGAATCTGTAAAGAGAGTCAAGATCAAGACCAAGACTAACATGTCAGTCCTTCCATTAAATGCACCGGATTAGAGTCTTTCGTGTTATCATTGGTGAAGAAGCAAAGTGTCGCGTCTTTTACATTCCCGGGTGGGATCAGTAGCGTACGCGGGATTTTTTTCGTGTAGGCCCCAAAAAACTTGATCTTATCTGGTGGAATTTAAAAAACTATCAGTTTTTTAAAAATTTCAAAAAACGGCATTATTTGTTTTTTACTCAAGTAGTTATACAGAATTGTACGTATAATTATTTGAGGCTGTTGAAATGATGTCCTGCTCCTGTGATTTCTGTACATACATGCGCTATATAATTAAAGCACTACCGCGACCAGATCAGGAAAGAATTCGTGCCCAAATACAACGTGTAAAGGGAATAGTCCCAGACTTTCTCCTACTTCTCTTGTCTACAGATATTTTAGTTGGATGCTTGTACCCTTCACACTAAACTTGAAATTGAAATTGAAATGGGAATTACATACTGGACACTTTATCCTACGGCTACAAGCAACTTGACTTCGCTTCGCGTGGCGTTTCCTTCCCGGCAGTTGCTTTGGCAGGATTTTTTTTTCGTGCAGACCTGCTAAAAACACTGATCATATTTAGTGTAAATTTCAAAAAACTACATCTGTGTTTGTATAAATTTGAAAAAACTGCATCTGTTTTTTATAAATTTCAAAAAACTGCATCTGTTTTTTTATAGATTTCAAAAAACTGAATCTGTTTTTGTATTAAGAAATGCGTTGTAAGCCTACCCCTGCGGAAGCTCCTGCTTCCCTCTCCAAGACGAACTGGAAATGACCACAGGAGAGAATTGAATTTCAGTTTTGTTCAGTGTGTAGTCGACTGTGGAGACTGAGAACACGTGTCTTATTGGCAGTATTGTTTGTGGTGGTGTTATTGTGGGAATGAAGTGATGATATCGTAGGCGTGACTGTATGTACTTATAGACACAGATACACAGGCACAGATACCTTAATTCGATTTGTTCTTGTTCTTGGAACAATTGAATGTTGCCCGCTTGTCTCATTTTTTCCCCAGTGTCATGCTGAAATAATGAGCACCGTTTATAAATATCTCGCTTGACCTTCATTGTGAAAAATGTGTCCCAAGCACCCCGAAGAAAGTGGGAAAAAGCCTAATGCACATCACAGCACTTTCATGTATTCCAGTCTTCCAGTCCAGAATTCTCGTGCACAAGAACAAGAAGTTGCGAAGCCAAGGGAAAATGCAAATGCTGCACGGTCACAACTTTTGCAGCGTTTCATTTTTCTCGTGTGATCATTAACATTATGATCCGCTTGCACGTAGAGCCTCAGTCCGTCATAATCATGTCACTCATTACAAGGCTATTATTTCACCCTTTTCCAAACCAATTCTATTTCTTCCTCCTGCATTTAGAATTCCGACGGTTCGCTTCCAGCTCAATTTTTGTATTTGTATTCCGATCATAACTTCTCCTCGCCCTTGGTCCACTCCTGCCAACATTCCTACGATTAATCTCCATTCTTACTCCAATCCAATTCCATCTAAACTCCATCACCCCATCTGATCCCTTCCCAAGGCTCTGTTCCCCTTACCAGACATTAACTATTCCCATCCAACATTCCCTCTGGGGATAATCGTGCATTTAACTCTACATTGTACATGGACTTGATTCAACTTCTACACGCTGTAATTCCGTTAAGTAGAGGAAAGTTCTGTTTTCTTAATCATTTTCAACATCTCATTATTATTTTTAGGTAGCGTTAGCAGGGGCACGCCTTGAGAAGATGGACTTACAAGGGAGTTTTTTTTATAGAAGATCAGCTGCAGTTTTTTTTGAAATTTACAAAAACGAAAGCAGTTTTTTTTGAAATTTACAAAAACGGAAGCGGTTTTTTTTAATTTACATAAACGGAAGCAGTTTTTTTTGAAATTTACAAAAACGGAAGCGGTTTTTTTTAATTTACATAAACGGAAGCAGTTTTTTTTAAATTTACATAAAATTCGTGACGACACAAAAACAGATTTTTGAAGTTCAAAAGTGTTTTGAAATTTACAAAGTAACACACGAAGTTTTTTTAAAATTTACAAAAAAACAGACGAAATTTTTGGAAATTTACACAAAAACAGACGAAGTTTTTTGAAAACACAAAAACGGATGCAGCTTTTTTTTGAAATTTACAAAAACGGATGCAGTTTTTTTTAAATACATAAAATTCGTAGCGACACAAAACAGACGAAGTTTTTTGAAATTTACGAAAAATCACACGAAGTATTTTTAGATCCCACGCGACTGTTATTGTTCCGTGGGTTCTGGTGAATCTAAGCTTGGATATTTATGTAGGTATTTTGATTTGGCTTTCTGGCTTGCAATTGCCTCAGAATGGTGTGAGGAAATAGGCAATTGTTTGCTAGTTCCAATCCAACGTAAACATAATTATTTTGAGTCCTTAAAATGTACTTTTAGCATTGTGCTGGGCTGTGTTCTACTCGAACGACAGTATTACGAAAGCGAAGAATATTCTGTGTATCATTTGTTGATGAAAAGTAACAAGTGTGTTGAATTCCACTGTGCCTGGAATACGAAGAGTGGATCAAAGGTGTTGAAGGATGTTCCGTGGAAAGTAGCACGTAATGATATGTACCTACTTCCCTGCTGTGCTTCTGATGCTCTTACAAGGCAAGGAAAGATACAAAAAAACTTGGAAAGGAACTGACCTATTTCATGTTTCACACTATGTCTATGTACCTTGTATTGATTCACCTTTCAACTCATCTTATGCTACACTCCTGTACTATTATTTCCTAACTGCCATTTTGGGAAACCTGAACAGTCCCTGACTCCTGGGTCCTTTAAAAATAACAGTTTGATTGAGAAAACATTCATAATTACACACACGGCGGCTCCAGAAAAACTTATTGGAGGGGGCTAATGAAAAAACTTCATTATATTTACTGTAGTTTTTGAAAAACTGCGCCTGTTTTTGTGTAAATTTCAAAAAACGCCACTTGTTTTTCTACAAAAAAAAATCCCACCTGTTTTTCTGTAAATTTCAAAAAATTGCACCTGTTTTTCTATAAATTCCAAAAAATCGCACTTGTTTTTCTGTAAATTTCAAAAAATTGCACTTGTTTTTCTATAATTTTCAAAAAAATGGAACCGGTTTTTCTATAAATTTCAAAAAATTGCACCTGTTTTTCTATAAATTCCAAAAAATCGCACTTGTTTTTCTATAAATTCCAAAAAATCGCACTTGTTTTTCTGTAAATTTCAAAAAATTGCACTTGTTTTTCTATAAATTTCAAAAAATCCCACCTGTTTTTCTACAAATTTCAAAAAATCCTACCTGTTTTGTTATAAATTTCAAAAAATCCCACCTGTTTTTCTACAAATTTCAAAAAATTGCACTTTTTTTTCTGTAAATTTTAAAAAATCGCACTTGTTTTTCTGTAAATTTCAAAAAATTGCACCTGTTTTTCTATAAATTTAAAAAAAACGCATTATATTTAGTGCAAATATTTTTAATAAAACTTATTATATATACACATAATTTAGTATTCGTGGAGGGGGCTACAGCCCCTTAGCCTCCCCACTTGATCCGCGCCTGATCACACATAAATATATTAGCAATATTTATATATAACAGGAGAAAGAAAAGATGAGCACAAACAAACGTTTTCGGTGGTGTTTTACTCTGACACATTGTTATACGTTGAGCATCTTGATTTGTCCAGAGTTTAAAAAGGAAAGTTTGTTTTGTCTATTTTGCGTGGGCTGTTGCTGGGGAGAGTGTGTTGATGTTGATGAAAAAAATGTGGAAGGGAGTGTTGGTGGTTGATTGATTGTGATGGATGATTGATAGCGATAGGAATAGCTGTGTGGGTGGAGAATCCGAAATCTTGCACTCGCATCTGTGTCCTTTCCTCATCATCTACTTGAGGGTAGCATTGGCAGTGCAACGAGAGTCCTTGGCACTAATTTCCACTTCCAGCCCTGCTGATTCTCCATATTTCGGGTAGATAGTGGAAAAAAGTGCCCAAGGAAACGAGAAAGAGAAATATTGCATCATCATCATAATTCATAATGCATTATGCTAAAATATTTTCCCAAATCCCAATCCAATCCAATCCAAAGCCAAAGCCAAGTCCATGTCCAAGGCAAGAAATGATTCCAAGGAAAAACTTGCACCGATCATAATCTTGTTATCATTCATTTAGTTGTCTATAATTGCATATCATTGTTATTTATTAGGATAACCTTGACAGCTATGAACATGTAATTCGCTCAATGTTAGCATTGCACCAGATATCAATGCAATGCAATTCCCGAAAGAACCGCGTTATTTGTGCACAAGGTGTAATTATACTTTATACGTAGGTACACCAAATCAGGCTGAGTGTACATAAAAGTCAATATTTATCAATTCTTTGCTTCTTACTATTAGTAAAGAATTGATAAATTACTGAGAGTGCGACTGAAACTTGTTGCAATTGAGTAAAAATACCATTAATTTATTACATTATAAATCAATAAACTCATGTGTCAGTGTCACTCAAAATGGGAAGATACATACAGAGAATTTCCGAACCCTGAAAATCAATGCTTTAGTTTTTCAGTATTTGTTATAAGTTATAACGCGATTACGGGATTGAGCAGCCTCGAAGTTACTAATTAGTCCTGTCTTGTTGCACATGTACACTGTAAAAGTTAAATAAAAAGACAACTGCAAGGTTAAAAACTTACTAGGAATTGGTATAATAATTTATTATTCAACGCTGTTTGGGTCAGTAGAGTCGGCAGGATTCTTTTTGGGTAAGCATAAGAAAAAACGGAATCTGGTCTAGTGAACATTTAGGAAATTGTGTAAATTTAAAAAAACTGCGCCTGCTTTTGTGTAAATTTAAAAAACTGCGCCTGCTTTTGTGTAAATTTAAAAAAACTGCGCATGCTTTTGTGTAAATTTAAAAAAACTGCGCCTGCTTTTGAGTAAATTTAAAAAAACTGCATCTTTTGTGTAAATTTAAAAAAACTGCATCTTTTGTGTAAATTTAAAAAAACTGCGCCTGCTTTTGTGTAAATTTAAAAAAACTGCATCTTTAGTGTAAATTTAAAAAAACTGC
>JAAXYX010001929.1:0-19872 GCA_036851915.1 Ptenothrix huangshanensis | reverse complement strand
TTTTTGCCCCCCCCCTCCTTGTCTTAACGCGAAAAAAATCTGAAATTCAATTATGTTGTACTCCTTTACTACCAGCATGAAAACGTTCTGTTCTCGGAAACCTAAACGTGCAGGAAATGTAAAAAAAATGGATGGTGAAAATTCACCAGGCTTGCCGGTTTAAGGGTTAAAACGTGGTGTCAAAGTTGGCTTTAATTTTCATGGGTAGAAAATGGTGTTAAGATAGAAACCACAAGCTCCTTGGAGTAGAGAAGGAGTAGGAGTAGGAAGGTGATGTTGAGATTTGAGACAGAGAACATCGAAGATCAGTACCAACTTATTTTTATGGCTTATTTTATTCAAATTAACTGATAGCAAATAAAACATGTGTAGGGAGAAAATGCGCTTCATTATTTTTAAAAATAGCACATTTTGAACTACAGAAATAAATAACTAACAGCAATACCGAGTACATTCTCCGAAGTCCAATCTCAAAAATAAGCCGCTGTAATCTCTTTTTGAGCTCTTGTGAATCTATCACTCATCTCGTGCTCATCTGTAGGCTGTAACTCTCACCTAGTGTACAGGAGTACAGGATGAAATTAACGCTCGTCAAAAAATTTATTAGTTGCATCACATGTGAAATTCCCATTCCCATAATATATAGCGTATAGTAAAGCTACTTCTCCTTGAGGCTTTAAGAGGTAATCCGGATGCATAACTTCTAAGAGTTTTTCGAATTCACTTTTCTCTTCCAAAGCTTTATCTGATTCTGCTGATTCTGTAAGCTGCGATGGCTTTACTCTTGAAGGATAAATTTTTAGATAAATTGCGAAAAGATTAAATCGACAAAGGATGAACACCGCCAGATTTATTGTAAAATTTGGTTGGGTTTGGTTTTCTGTGCCATTGCTTATTCTAAATTGTGTAAATAAAATCGGTAATTAATTAGAGGCAATTTTATGATAAACCTGTTATTAACTTAAGTGTGCTCTACGAAAGACAATAAAAAAATTTAGATTTTCTTAGGTACGTATGTGTAAGCCAAGTAAAATAGGTAGAGACGGTACTATGGTATGGTATGGTACCATCTGTAAAGACGTACCTACATTAAATTAAACATGTATGACTATTTTGGTGGGTGAATGCCCAAAGGAGATAATCTTGGTAAAATAACCACTCGTAAAAAAAGTTTATTTACAAATTAGCTTATAGACAATGCACAAACCACTTCGGATACATTCGTTAATATTAAGGACCTTAAAGTGTTTGGGGCTTTGTATGATAGTGGAACGCAAAAATTCGGGCTTAAAAGCGTTTGTCGGTGTCACACTGACCTTTTAGATTCAAATGTTACCCCAACGTGGCAAAATATGTTTTCAGAGTCGCAATTCGTATTCCGTATTTGTCAGACCATAGGTAGACATTCAACAGAAGCGACATCAATTTCATACAACGTTGCCTTTGGTGTAACTGGTGACTAACTTTATATGAACTTTTTTCCAAGTGGTTAATTTAACTAGATGTTCACCTTTGGGTACTTACGCACAAGAATAATCATATATGTTTACTTTAATGCTAGTTTTTTCATTTACCGCTACGGTAGAATGTGAAACCTTGGTAATGAGAAGTGTTCCCTTCATAATTTAACATTTAAAACTATTGACATACTTATTAGGCTCTTCAATTAATGTTTTTGTACCATAAAGCTTCTAATAGAGCCCCCGGGCTCTAATTTTTCAAATGCTTCAAACCCCGGGCTGAATTAGAGACCCAGGTTGCATTTGAGACCCGGGCTTTATTGCCAAACTTGGTCTTTTACCCCGGGCTGTAATAGAGGCCCGGGTCTATTAATAGCTTCACGGTAGTAGAGATTTCTGTTATAAATAATAGAAATTCGGTAAATCTGCATCTGGTTTTAACCGTGTAGGGAACAACCGCGGGTCAAATATTGCATTCTGCTTTTTATGCATTTTATGCATCCCGGTTGCCTTATTAATCAGTTATCAATGAGCGGTCATAAATAATTTCAGGGTGAATAAGGGGAGGGGGTTGAAATTAGGAGTCAGTCTGCAAACATTAGAAAGCATAAAGATTGCAACAGAAAGATCTGGGGTCTAATGGGGTGTAAGTAAAATGGGCCCTTTTTGCTATAATTTTGATATAAATTATGGCCGCTCCTTCGTGCACAAACAAAGCGATACACTATAATAGCCTCGTCATAATAATTCTATACCTAGAAATCAGTTTGGTTCTCGTAACGAATAAACCGCAATCGTACTGCAACAATAATATAACTGAAGGGTGTTGTTTATTCAAATAATAAATTATTATTCAAAATTCAAATAAAATACATACATGTTATAATTATTCTTGTAAAAGCCTATGAAATTGAAATATCGATGATTATCAGGTGGTTTTTCTCTCGATGATTGTGAGGCGGTTCTTTCAAATTTCCAAATTGCACTCTATGGAGCACTGGAGCATGTGATCATTAGAGATTATTCAATATAATTTTTGGAGTGATTCTGTATTCAGTTCAAAGGGTTGTCGATTGTACATTGAGTAAGAGTAGGTGTGAAAGGAGGTAAGTAAACCTAAGTTATTTGCGTGTTGCATTGGTATTGGTAATTGGTGGTGAATATTGTGGTAGTCAAACAAATGTGCTTCTTACGAGACGACTACTTCTTCACGAAATGAAAATGGAAACGGAGATTTGCGTTCTAACTCTAAACTGTTGGTAATATTTCGCTTCCCTCTTCTTGTACTTTCTAAATGTTGTTTTCTTGAGAATCAAAGTTCTAATTGTGCTTTATTTTTGTGCCCAGGGGAATTAAAGGGGTTTCCTTGGATAGAGTTAGTCGTATGACTGCTATTGCTGACAACCTGTCTAGCGGAATATATGATTTTGTATTTCTTCAGGAAGTATGGACGACGGAAGATTTTCAAAAAATTAAATCCAAAACGCAGGACGCTCTTCCTTATTCTCATTATTTTCATAGGTACATAGTCATACATACCTATGTACAAATAGAAATTTGTTTACTTTTCTCTTGCTAGCCTTCACCGCGGTAGTTCCCGTAATTTAACTGGCATTGGTCCAAAAATGAACATGCTTCTTTGATTTGTCATTTGTAGTGGTGTCATTGGAGCAGGAATATGCATTTTTTCGAAAGCCCCTATTAAAAGTGCCTTTTTTCACCAATGGGCAGTCAACGGATACGTTCATAAAATCTATCATGGAGATTGGTTTGGTGGAAAAGGAATCGGATTAGCTCAAGTTGTCTACCGCGGACTGAATATAAATTTGTACACGACCCACGTATGTTGGCAATAGTACCTGTCGGATGAGTTGACAGTATCTAGCGTTCTGTACTGACAGAATATATTATATCTAGTTAATATTTGATTATTAAAGCAACGATGTTACAAAAACGCATGATCCTTTTTGAATGACTTGTTACAATAGCTCCACGCAGAATATGACCGAGTTAACGACGAATATGTTGCTCACCGTGTCACCCAGGCGTTTGATACTGCTCAATTTATTTCACTAACATCCCAAAACGCTGACGTTGTAATTGTAGGCGGTGACTTAAACACAGAGCCAGGGGATTTGGCCTACAGGGTCATTGTTCATTGTACGCAATTACGAGATGCTTTCTTCGAGGTGGAAAAGCCAGCTGGCGGGGTGAGATGACAAGTCTGGATTAAGTCAGTTTTTTTCATAAACCCAAAATGTGATTATTTGATTAATGAATGGCAAATAATCTGTATCTGCATATTTTAGTATGGCAAAATTAATGATGATCGTAATGACTACTTTAAATTATTGAATTTTAACTTTTTTCCATCAGCCAGAAAAGGTCGGTTACACAAACGATACACCAGGTAACAGCTACACTACTGCAAAAAGCCTTAGCTCAAACCCTTTTGGGAAACGCATAGACTACATCACATATAAACCGGGAAAGTATGTAAAGGTATGTACTAGCTATTTGGTTGTTGTTTCATTATTTTTCCTATACAGGTTGAAATCCACTGTAATTGTGCTGTGATGAATTCAATTTTATATTTTTCAGGCTCACACATTAGCGTGTGATACTCCATGGCCTACTCGAGTCCCAGGCAAATCCTTCAGCTACTCCGATCATGAAGCTGTTGTTGTACGACTAAGAATTAACAAATCTAGCGCAGGTAGGCTTATGCGTCAATATTTACTGCGAGTAAGGATTGCTCCCATAATAATATATTCAGTAATTAAATCCATTCGTTCTTATGCTTGTAGAGGAATCCACCATAAATTCGCGGCTACAACGAAGAGAGGCCCTTGAAGAATCCGTGGAGATTTGCTCACAGGCTTTAAAGCACCTGCAAACAGCGAAGAGTATGTATGGCGGGATGGCAATAATATTTGTTCTTGCTCTGTTGGCCATGTCATCGTTTGAAGTGACAGGCTGGCTTAGTTATTGTAAACTAGGAGCACAATGTCTGTTAACCTCGTTGCTAGCATTTTCTATTTTCCAAGGTCAGAAATCCTTTAAATTGCAGAATAAACGAAAATAAGTTACTGCTTACTTAAGTTACGTACTGAATAATTAAGTTTGAAATTTAATTTGCATGAATCTTCTAATAGGTGTAATTTGGAATCGAATGGAAGTTCATGGAATATTAGCTGGCAAACTTGGCATGGAACTTGAACTTGAGAATCATGGTAAAGAATCCGAAGAAACAATAGGAGACGTGTGGGCTGAAATTCATCAGGGTGACTCTAAAATAAATGATTAAAGTCGAATTATGAGTGAAATTAAATCGTCCGGTACCTAAGTTAGATATGTAGACCAAGCCTCCTATTGTTATTTTTGAATTCAAGAAACGACTCTACTACCCGATCTATGAGATCCAAGTTAACGTAAATAGTTTAATTATTTAAGTTCAGATTTATTATTTATAATATTATTATTTATGCTGAATATTACGTTGGTACTTGTAGTACGACCAAATGTTTCAATTAATTCCAGAAATAGGAGGCCATGGTTTTGCCTACGGTAGGGATTTGAAGTCCTAGATTGTGACGCTAATGACGCATGCGATTATTTCTGACAATTGTGAAATAGAATTTATTATTTCAGCTATTTAATCAAACTATTCAGCTTATCTGATTTGCTGCAAATGCAAATTTAGCATGGGTTTCGTCCTCAACTTGTGATGCTTTATATTTGTTGTTCACCTTTGTGGCTATTTGTTTATGTTATAACTCAGTTCGTCGAGGAATTTCTATGTTTTGCAAGATAGTATATATGTAAAACGCGAATTCGAATCACATCATGATTTCCTCCTTGTATATTAGGTGGTCAAATGTATGTAAATACGCTTGTACTCTGCATTTACTGTAAATGACTGTGGCCAAGATATTATAATTCCAAGTTGTGCTGACCATAAATTAGTTCCATATAATTACTTGATTTTAAAATAAATTAGGGACCAATTCGTTAGAAAATGACAAGAGTGAATTTAAGGATTGTGGTATGGGGTATAACTTCCAATTATTGTCGATTCATCCTACGTCCTACGTGATTAGTTGTAGTTTCTACGTGATATCTATTCAAGATTGTGGTTACGCTAGGGGGAGAAGATAAAGGAACTAAAAGTTATCATTTTGGTTATTTTTAATTTTATTCAGATTTCTATTGTACGTCATTAACCAAATGCCCTAATTTTTGACAAACAATAAAAATGACTACTAATGCTATAGTGAAAAGTTTCTTTATCATGCATGTAATTATAATTATTGCTACCTTTATCCGATCAGTACAGGTCTTGGACAAAACTTAACAACCGCTTCAAAAACTCAGCACGAAGTAAAAGATGTTAAGTTTTGCACCTTCATCGTTTTCCTGTAACCGTAGTCAGTGGAGCTTTTAGCATAACCTGTAGTCTTTCTCAGGCCCAAGAGACCCTCAGTTACTTCTATGACGATTTAACCAACAACCTTTCTCAATTCAGTACAGTAAAATACCACCGAGATTCCCATCTGGTCATCTGTTATTGGTAATTGAAACAGTTGTTCCACGACAGACGTTAATAATTTCAGTTTAGTAGTTGGGAGAAGCAACTTTTGTGATCTTTGTACTGGAATAAGACTAGTAGTGGTATAAATAAAATAAAAGGCAAAATGTCTGCAAAAGAAACGACTATTATGAACGAAACATTGGTAAATTTATGTGGCATGAAGTCGAATTCCAAAAGTAATGGTAGTAATATTTCTATGAAGACCACTATTAGTAATTTGAACGAAACTCAACTATCATGGCTTCAGGACGAAGGTTTGACACCTAAAGTCATGCCCAGAAACTGTGAATCGTTGTTTCGGGCAATTGCTGAAGAATTGTTTCTCACTCAAGCCAAACATGAAAAAGTGAAAGACCAAGTGCTGCAGTATATGTCTGAAAAATCTTCCGCCATGGAACAGGTAGGTTGTGCATCAAAAAATCCAATATTGGAATTGCAGAGCAATAGTGGCAAAATTTCTTGTACAATATACTATTTTCTCGAGAGTACTGAAGACTCAGTAATATTGCAGGTTACTGATATTATAATATGTTCAAAATACTCGTCATTAATAAGTATTGTTAACAGCAAGCTAGAACTGACAATAACTGAGCTAATGACAGTGAAACCCTACTTACTATTTCCATCGTAGTTCATTTAAAGGTAGATAGGTAATAAGGATCTTATAAAATTACGTTATCTCGACACTCATTCCATTTCTCAAACCCAGCGGCAGCGCATGCAATTCGATTCTTAATAGCTTTAGACATTATAAAATAAAAGCAGCTGACATCGATACTCAAATACAAAAGTAAGGTACCGCATCCGCTTTGACATTCTATAGCCTCTATGAATTCGAAATCCAACACCACCGACAATTTCAAACCTGCAGTTAATATATCTTGCATGTGATTTTTTCTTTATGCAAAAATTACACATTAATTATACACTTGAGGTAAATCCTCTTAATCTTTCCTTAAAAACTGAACCAAAATACCTACATGTAAATGAAAGCTACAAACGCCCAAGAACCAACATTGGCGACATCGACATGGGAAATGAAAGAAATAGAATGCTGCTGAAAACATGTAAAGAGCAATGTGACACGAATGAGTGTAAGAATACTGTTGTAGTGGTGTGATAGGTTTAGTTTTGCAAAATACTCATGAATATAAAATCATGAATCTAGTAAATATTTCACCAAGGTGTATATATGCACGCATAACTAAGCCTAGAACTCATGTGCTGGTTATGTCGTATTTCTTTTACAATTTCAGAGAGTTCGGCTCGCTTACGGACGAGAAATGGCTGTGAAACCCATTAATCCACTTGAGCGGGATGTATATGAACTTGGAAGCACTTTTGGCAAGGCAAGAGCAAGACGATATTACATGCATTAAAAGTCCCATGGAATCTAGTTTCCCAACTTTTCAGCATAATGAACGGTGTCAACCTGTCAACATTTTAATTCTATTTGATAATGATTATGCGGCTGGTAATAGTCTGGCAACGACAACACAATTAAATTAAATGTATTTCGTTATTTCATATCAGGCTGAATGTGGGAACTCAGTTTTACGACCACCGTGCCGTTGTACAATTAAATCCATTCTAGATTTAAGTTGACAACGGTAACGACACCTTTCTCAAATTGAGGTTATATTATTCAAGTAATCCAAGCACAGTTGTGGTTGTGGCACAAGCTAAAAAATGTTCTTTTCAGGATCCAGTAACTCCTTGGCACGCTTACATGTACAGACTAGCCAACGGCACGAATGTGGCAGGTTTTGTTGAAATTGGAGTCATGGCAGAACTCTATAAGTAATTAAATCATTCCTACCTTCCTTACCATGATAGTGATAGTGATGATGATGTGATACTGACTAATGTCAGGTGTGAAGGTGTCAAATACCCTGCAGCATTGCATTATTAATTATTAATTATTTCTCCATAGACCTCTTTTGTCCAGAATTTATTGTTCTGTCCAACTTTGTTCTAATCATAGGTGCAGAATCCTGGTCTATCGAGCAATCCCGTCTGCGCCACTCATATTTGGGAAAGTTGAGACGAAAGATACGCCAGTAATAAAATTGCTTAACTTCTATGGTAGCAACCATTTTGATTTGCTAGTCGCAGCTACTTCTGTCCAGTCCGCTGCCATGTGCCAATGTAAGTATGAAGCTGTTTCCTACAATTCTGAATACATTTGTCTTGTTTTCCTTGAAACATTATTCTATGCAATAAAGATTAAGTTTGGGAATATGATTTTGCCGAGTACCTAATCACAAGCATATCGCAGCTTTACTACTTTGCAGCACAAGAGGCAGAGGCAAGAGGCTTTTGACATTCTCTAGGCATTTCAAAGTCAATTTCAATAACAAACAACAAGCGCAGGATTAATAGCTACCATGACTAGGAAAACTCTTTGTAATAATTATTATTGTAATGCATTCAGTTTCGATTTTTATTATTTTTTACAGCGGTCGTTTATGAAATGCTATACGAGAAAGTTTTTGGTTTGCAAAATACTGTAGCTACCTCTGAAGTGGCACTGGGGAAACCAACGCTATTGTCAGCTGCAAAGGCAAAGGAAGATGAAAAGATGAAGCCGACATCGTCACGTAGATTTGACAAGTACGTGTCTGCATATGACTTTTTTGTCTTTCCTTTCCGGACTATTTCAGTTATTGTGAGTTACCTTCATGGGCCATAGTTTCCCTTGACTGACACAGCCAGAGTAAAAATATCATTCCTGGTCTAGTTGCTAAACTGAAAGCAGCTCGACATTCAGTGGCAACAACGGCAACCAGCGCGATGAGTAATAAACAGCAAATAATTTTAATAGCTTTATTTGACTACAGGAATGAACCAGATGCGTTGAATCACATCAAGCATAACCTGTTGCCTTTCCCTCTGAAGATTGCAAAAAGTAAGACAGATAATTATACACCACACTCATACATACTTGTGCATATACTCTATGCGTATGCACCTGAATTCAACCTGCATGTCTCGTCGGCGTCTGTCTACCTCAATGTTTATTCCACTCTATAGATTATAATATTATAGTCTCTATACATAAGCTAGACAAGATGATTTAATTCATTAGTATCCACATCCACCACCGCCACAAGGTTTAATGACTCAAATATACTAATGACTGTATGATTTATTAGGTCTGGATCCTTCGAGTTACAGGGATTCCGAGAGGGACAACAACTGCAACTGAAAATGCTCCAGTTCGAACCAGTTTCAGTCAAGTTCCTATTCTCAGAACTGTTCGTCTAAACAAATTAAAATGTTCTCGATCAGATTACAGCCTTGCAACGTTTCTCAAAAAATTGCAAAAATTTTCCTCTTTTCTCAATTGTTTTTCTTCTTGTTAACAGTTAGTATTTCAATTACTTGTCTCATTCGTAGTGTTAATGTTGAAAAAGGGTAATTTATTATAGTCAGTTTTGGAGAACGACATATTTTTAGTACTCACAAAAATAGTCACAATAAAAGAGAATGTAATGTTCCTTCAACGAAATAATTTCGTGTATAATTTGCTAGTATCTAGTGTGTATAAATGTAAACCAGCGACTGAAACAGGAAACGTACTTATCTGAAAACACGATTGCTTTTCAAAAATGCATCCCATCAGAATTTAAGAGGTACAGACAGACAAAGAGTCGTATATGAGATCGTGGAAACAATAAAATGAGGTAGTTCATCAAATGATCTTCAAATGTACTCCAACACTCAACTGCTCTGCAACTGGTACAAAATGTATCTCTTGAACTACCTACGTATCTGATAGGAGTGGATAAGAGTTGGGTGGAAGACAAGTTGTCGCTATTACATATTCCACAAGTGAACTGCAACACATTTTTACCACGCGCATTGGTTCACAGGAATCGACTCAAGTGAATAGAAACTGAGAATAGTATGACGAAGGCGAGATAAAAACCATATATCTATATGAATACGACGCTCATTATTCGACAACTTGTGCGAGCAATCAATCCATGTCATGCTACCAGTTTCATTCCAAGTACGTGCATGATTTAACCGGCGTAACTTTATTAATTATCTTCGCCGTGTGTTTCAAGGGTATGAATGAACGGAGCGTTGTTTATTTACCCTTATGCTATCGATTTCGCGTATCATCGTTTCTCTTTCAAGTGCAATTACGGCATGTGTGGCAATCGGAATCGCCTAATCAGTTTTAAGCTGAAAGTTGTTCAGAGAATTTGAAAACAATTATTGCATTGTTCGTATAGGAATTCGCTGAAGTAAAATTGATACAGATATGATGCTTTTAGTCACCAGCCTGTCAACACACGGCCTGGTCATATTTCCTAAGCGATGTGAATCAGTCATCACATCACCTATCTGTGTTTCTCCACAAGGTATGTATAATTACACTGGACAGACGCGTATGAGCGAAGGGTCATAAATCGAGACACAAAATTCGGAGCGGACAGTTACACTTAACTGAGGTGACATCGGTGGGGGAGTGAGCGAGTCAGTGACTGTTGCGGTTGTTGTGACTAAGCATTGTCATAATAATAATAGTAATAATAACAATAATACAATTACTACAGAAACAGAGCTGCGTAGACTCGCGACTTGTGGGTTTTACGACGGGTACGTCAAGTTGTAATTGCGACTGTAAAAAGGCAGTGGAGCTCTCGAGTGTGTAGAATAAAAATGTACCAGTGCGAGATTTCTTGGAAGTGATCGCTTCCAAAGACCTGCTCAATACTGCCTGCCTCGCCTCCTTGTCTCTGCACTTTATTAATTGTAATCTTTGCTCTAGCAGACACATGCGTCTTTCATGATTACAAATTCTCTCAATTAGACGGAAACTGAGAGAATTTGGAAATAAAGAAATAGAGAAAAGTGAAGGAGAACAGCTTGGTGCTCGGTTGGCTGTCGGAGTCCCTTGGATTGGATCGGCTGATTGTGAGTGTGTGTGTGAGTAGATGTAGTGATACATGTTTGGTTGGTTGGTTGGGTCGTTGGGTGTGGATTGATTCCTCGTTGTGTTCTCTTGTGCTGGTCGGAGGACAACCTGAGCTTGTATCTAATTATTGTAGTGGCTAACACTAGTGTGGTAGTGAGTGCTACAGGTTTTTTCATTGATGACAACATTCACAAGATTCAGAGGATTGAGAACATGGAGAGGAGAGAAGACAAGAGCGGACTTGAAGCGCATTTATTATGATTGTGTTGTGCCTGAAGCAAAAGGGTTGGATGATAGAGTTGTAGTTGTTGGAAGTGGTGGAAGTGGGGAAGGAACTGCAGTCTCAGGGCTTGCTTCACTTGCTTCCATGTACTGCGTTGCTTGTAGACCAAAGTAGACGAGAGTACACACGAGTTAAATGCCAAAGACAGGATGGTAGTAAAAAGGCAAAAAGTCCAAGCTGTGTGGGATTGGGATGTTGTGTACTTGTGCATGGCTTGTGTGTAAACGTAAAGTACGTCAACTAGCTGTTGATTCGTAGTGAGTGCTGAGGGGATAGGGTTGCCTCAGGCAGTGATACCAGGATTTTAGGTTATTACGTTTCCAAGGAGAGAGTGTAGCATGGTGAAAAAAGTGTAGTTGAGTTGGTTGGGATACGTGTGAGATGTGTCTTTGAGAGACTTAGCTTTGAGAGTGGAAGGAAAGGTAGTGTAGGTATCTTGCTTCGATTACTTGCATCTTGCTGCAGTTGCCACACAGCCCAGTGCGAGTGCGAGTCCAAGTAACGAAGTAACCTCAAGTTATCCCAACTTAGTTTTTCTATTTTTTAGCACTCCTGTCTTCGTGGGTTCCTCCGTTCTCATTACTTCTCATTCACATTCCACTTTATATTTTTCTACACACACAATTCATTACTTGACGCGGATCGTCAATGATCTTCCATATGCATGGCAACTCGTCTCATTAGTTCAAATCTGCATTTTTCCATCACTTGTTCTTCGTCCACACTCATCGCAAAATCACAACTACCCCACAGTTTCACATTTTAAACGTCTAATTCCAATCAATTCGTGATTCACTCATTTCCCACTCTCTTGCATTCTCTTGTGCTCCGCTCGCCTGTCTTGTCTTCTCGTCTCACTTCCCTTGGACGCCTTCTCAGCTAATGTGATTGTGACTTGTGAATGTGACCGTAGTGGCAGTGAGAATTGTGAGAAAAGTTGAGCGAGAGGAAGGATTATTATTATGTTCTCCTGAGCGAATGCACCTACACTGAGTGAGAAATCAAAAGAGAAAGACAAATTAGAACGGAATTCACAGATACCTCTCAGCTCCACATAAACATGGGAAGGAATGAGTTTGTGAACAAGGATTTTTAATCAATAAATTATTTACGAAATGTACGAAACGAATAGGAAAAATCAAAGCTGGATAAAGAACAGAAATGTTACAAAAATACAAAGGAGATTTCCTGGAAGCTATAACGACTCTCAGAAGAATCACTTTGAACAGATTTACCCTTTTAGTATTTTTCATTGTGCAATGGTGCCTGTTGCAGGTAAGCATTCGGATTTCCCAACCAAACCATGGTTTTTTCGAGCTTCATTTCACCTTCTCTCCACTCAATTTCCACATTCCCTTCACGCAAGCCTTACTTCAACACTCACCTACGTGGTGGCAACTTACCTAGATCCGTAGTCCACCGTATTTACCAACAGCCATGTGTGCACGATTTATCGCTCTAGATTTTTTGTCAAAATCCGTCCGATCCCTGCTGTAGGTTCTTACCATCCAACTACGCTATAAATATAAACGCCTCGCCTCGGCTTTTCTGCGGTTTCTTTTCTTGGAGAAAAAGCCATAACGATTGTTCTATTAGTATTTCTGGTTTTGTGACCTCCTCGATTAATCAACTGTTTGTCTATTTGTTATCCTTGATCGTTCCTGCCACTCACATGTTCACGTTGACACACAAGACGGAACTAGGAATTTAATTAAAGCAAACGTGTGATATGTGCTCTCCTTTAATTAGCAAGCAAGGCAAACGTGGTAGACCTTTATTAATTAATGTGAATACCCGTCATTATTAAATTTCTATATGACATCCACGAAAGGAAGCTTGAGCTGATTTATGTAAAACGAGTACGAAGTGGTTGGACGTGAAATATTTTCCACGTAGGAAACTGTAAAGTGCTCAATTTTGCAAAGTTGTACGTAATTGACTTGAAGTTGTTTTTGGCTCAAGTTGTTCGTCGATTTTCACGTTTCTCTTTGTAAGCCAATAGTGCTCCATGAAGAATTTTAGTCTTTCTTTTGTTTAAAAAAACGATGAATGTAATTGCGTCTAGGCGTGAAACAAGCGGCTTGTTTCACGCTTTGTTCAGCTGCGTTGTGTGCCAGTCGTCAACAAGGCAGTACAGCTCGGGTTTTTCATTGATAGTAAAACAGTAAAAAGATCCATGTAACCGCACAGATTGGAGGAAGTTAATATTTATTACAGATATTCATGGGGACTTTTGTAATCATGAAGCGCCTCAGAATTATGTAGTTGCGGTTTTCTCAAACCCATGTGGTTATTTTTGACAATTCACACTTTGAAGAATATACCATGGCTACCTATACACAGCACATTGTCTACAAAAGTAGAAGATTGAAAGGTGATCTGATAATGTTTTACATGAGCTTACAGATTTAATCAAAAGTAGGTCGCCTACTTGCCTATTCTCCTGCATCTGCTGTCTTGCTAGTTATGGAGGGATAACTACTCTAGTTGTGCTGTGAGAATTCTTTGTAATTCTTTGTTATGATTTTGTTTCTTCATGCCTGACTCCCATTCTTGTGCTGTACTGCAGTCAAGTACCCAAATATGTACTTAGCGTGCACAGTCATGCTGTACGAGAGTAAGAAAAGCAGTCAAGTTTCCAATTTCAATGTTATAAGTATCTGTGTGTACTTGAGTAAGCAGGAATAGTTAGAATAGGTAGGTATGGGACTTTAATACGGATGTTTCCATCCTATTATTCCGTGTATACCTGGTCAGCGTTGGAATTTACAATCGCGAAAACCTCAGACATGTTTTTAAATAGAGAGTAGGCTGTAATGAATACAGTGGTGAGCTAGATGTTAAATATGAAAATGATTATTTGTGTAACTCAGATGATTCGACTCTTGTTTTACCGGTGCGGACAGGACAAACGAAAAGAATAGCCAATGACGGTCGATGGCGTCGTCACAGATTTCCCCGTTTGCTTTCTCTTAGCAGACGTGACGTCCAAGGCTTGATAGGTCGCATAGTTGGCACTTGGATTCTATGGAAATGACTCAAAAAATGAATACAGCTCACTTGCCCTCCCAAACAGATCTGTATGTATAATTGCTTCTGAGAATATGTCAGTATCGACGAGGTCAATGGTTTGTCTTGCCTACCAGACGGCAACGGTAAAGCGAAATAATGCAGTTCGTTTACTATTTTCGCACTTGTTGCTTCTTCATCAATGATGGATGAGTCGAAATCGAGTGATGATGTACGGTGAACAATATGCATAGTGAGGACCGAGGCGAGGAGTGTATATTCAAGCATGACAGCAAACGCAACGTTGTACTTGTATGTAAATGTCTAGCGGGACTTTGAGAGGACAATCGCTGTAGAATGCAGGATTGAGGCCTGTTTCTTATAAATAATTACCAAGTAGATCAGAACATAAATGCAGTTTGGAAAGTATTTCAACTTTTTGGATAACCATAAGCAAAAGCGATGTGACTTTTAGGTTTGCAATGCGGCGGACCTGGCTATATCGATACCGGTGTCGGATTTTCACGATCCGAATGGAATGTACAGACTGGATTATACTCCTCCAATAGGCTACCCCAAACCAAATACGACCTTCATGGCAGCTGATATATCCAACACAATTAGTTTTTCTAAAGGCCTTCCTGGTACCAAGTATTATTTCCGATTGCATTACACAAATGATACTATCCACGACTGGCTCACATGGACTGCTTCTATTACTACTAGTGAGACCACTTTCCAAACCTAATTCTAAAGTACCTTATCTTTACGTTGGGAAAAAATACTTGACATTTGTTGCATTCCTATGTATGTACAAGTGATAATAAAACCACGCTACTGTAAATATTTAGCTCCTGATCCACCATCTAATCTTACTATCAATATTCGCAACGGCAAGACTGTTCAACTCTCATGGGATCCTCCTGAGAAGGGGAGCCACTCAAAATTTAAGTTAAGACTTCTTCCTCTGTCGGACCTGGGTCAGCAAGGACAGCCACGTAACTTTTTAGAAGAAAAACCACCGTTTACACTTCGAGACTTGGTGTCTGGAGCATCATATGAAATACAGCTATACACTATGTACGAGAACAAGGAATCAGCAGCTTATATCTCCAGGAATTTCACAACAAGTTAGTCATGAATACCTTCGCAATTATTTCTTACACGTAGAGAGACGCTTGATCAAAACATTTGTGCATACTGATAACCACGTATATTTGTACACAGAGCCAAATACACCCGGTCGTTTTATAGTTTGGTATCGAAATGAAACAACACTTTTAGTTTTATGGCAGCCTCCGTATCCTGCAGGATTTTTCACTCATTACAAAGTTGGTTCATTCATATTTATTATTTCTACACAGTTTTCTTTGTTTACTGCGCATCCGTTCGAAACAGTTCACATACGATGCTTATCTTGCTAAGTTTTCCACTTAACTACGTCGACTAATACACTTGTGATATTGTGTGGTGCATGTAGGTTCAAATAGAACCAGGAGATGCAATCGAAAGTGTTTTGTTCGTAAGCAAAGAAGGTGAGCCACCAGGTCCAGCTCAAGCAGCTTTTAATAACCTAGTTCCAGGAAGGGCATATAACATTTCGGTAGAAACGGTCAGCGAGGACCAAATTTCTGCCCCTACAACCGCTCAATATCGCACAGTGCCTTTAAAACCTGGAAACATCACGTTTGATCCAGACTCTCTAACACCGTATAAATTTAAGGTGTCATGGCTTCCTCCTGCTGGAAATAGGTGAGCATCTATCTATTTCCAGTTGACATTTTAACAGGATACACTCGTAGAAATTAATTGTCGTTGATTGCTTTCCCATTGCACTATTTCAAATGGGATGACATTCTATTCTGGTTGCAGTGAATTCGACCGCTATCAAATACAAAATCAAGGTGAAGGGTCTAAAAACAGGACACCAATGACAATACTGAAAGATGCTTCTCCCACAGCAATATTTGACAAAAATTTGGAACCAGGACGCACGTACACCGTGGTCGTGAAAACATTGTCGGACAAAGTCGCATCGTGGCCATCCACAGCCAATGTTACGACAAGACCTTTACGTGTAATTGATGTCCAAAATACAACGGATTTTGACAGTGGAGACATACTGATTACTTGGTCGGCGCATCCAGACTCCCTCCAAGATCACTATAAGGTATAAGACCTAGAAAGTTCTATATTTGTTAGAAAAAGTTCTGTAAAAAGATTTTGTTTTGGACAAGACTTGATAGATGATAAATTGGATGAATGTTTGTAGATTACCAGTCAAGAGGTTGAAGCGTTCGGAGGTGACGTCAGTTCTATCATATTGGATGAGCCACAGTTCTTAATGTCATCCCTATCGCCTGGGCGAAATTACTCCATCAGTATTCAAGCCGTGTCAAATTATGTTGATTCTGAGGAAGTCATCGTTTATCAAGCAACACGTAATTATTCATGAATGTTTATGAATTTTAAAGTTTATGTAAAGTAGAAATGATAATTTTTGTCCTCTAATTACTACACCTAGCCACTCACGCATTTGTAATTACACATTAATTACACTCATTCAGATCGTACTGCGGAATTTAGTGTACTGGTACTTTTCCTTAAACCTGTTATTTCCTACTGCTACAATTAGGCCCATCATCACCCATAGTTCAAGATTTGCACGCAATCAACCAGGGTTTGAATATTTCCTGGAAATCTGACGTAACTTCGAGGCAAGATATGTATTTAATAGAATACACGAGAAACGACACTGGGGAAAATTTTAATGAGACGACAGTTGATGGCCAACTCATTATTCGAGATCTATACCCGGGAGCTGCGTACAATATCCAACTGTATGCCGTGTCACACGGACTTCTTTCCGAGAAACATACTTATTTTCAGGCTGTTTGTAAGTAAAATTACTTGATTAAATGCGCATGCTATTAAATAGTGCACTTAATAAACTTACTATACATCGACTATAATTATCAATTTTCTATGCAGTTCCCAAGCCTCCACTAAATCTGACTGCTTACAAAGTATCAAGTTCGTCTATCTCGATCCGATGGGTGCCTCCGGTGAACTCTCTGTATTCAGGATATTCTGTCAGGTATCGAACCGATGACAATAACACATGGAGCGACCCACCAATCACAGTGCCGGATAAACTCACTGAGACGGAAATAGCAAATTTATCCCCTGGAGAAAGATACATCATCCGAGTGAATACAGTCAGCTATCGTGTGGATTCAACCTATCAGCAAATAAGTCAAACAGTTCGTAAGTGCAAAACCTGGCTGCTGCATACTTTTTCGAATGGGATTAATTACATGAGCTTATCAAGGTTTGAGACACGGAAACTTGTAATAATATTGGTATTACTGTAGGACCTAGTGGCGTGACTGACGTACGACCTGACGTTGATTCGTCGAATATAACGCTGCAGTGGAATAAGCCTCCAGGACGAATTGAGCAATACTACGTCGAGTGGGTGGCAATCGATCCAATTCCTATCAGTGAGACGGAAGGTGATGACACCGACGGGGTTAGATCCAATTCAGAACTACTACGAGGAGAAAAAGTTGTGGAGCAGGAAGTTTGGGAAGAAAAAATCAGAATCCCCATCGCACCACTCATGTCAGGTGTCGCTTATTCCATCAAAATAGCTACAACGTCCCATAGGATGAACGGAGAAGACTATAATATAACAATAAGGACATGTGAGCACTGTCTAGATTTATATGGCGGAAATGTTAAATTGTCGATTGTCAATATATAGTTTAAGATGCAAACATTCCATTAGATTTTATGAGCAACATTTTTGCACCTCTCCCTACAGTACCGCTTATAACATCGGAAGTTTTGATTGTCAATAACAACAACAACAATACCAGGTCTGAAGTGACACTGCGTTTCACCGCAACACCAACTACCATCTCACTCTTTGATAGATACCGGTTTGAACTTTCCGACCCTTCTATCCCTGCAAAGGAAATTCCTGCTGATAATACAGATAGAAAAGTCACCTTTAGCGACCTCGTCCCTGGGAGACTCTACAATTTTACAGTTTGGACGGTTTCAAAAGACGTTCGTAGTAGACCCCTTCATCGGCAAGACCGTCTTTGTATGTTTCGTTTCTTATTTCATAGCAATTAGTAAATCTTGGCGTTTTAAGCTTTGGTCCATAACTATTATGCACATTTATTATATACTTTATAAGAATATGTATATACTCTTGACTTATTTTTTCTTAAAATGAAATTGCAGACCCAGAGGCAATCACAAGAATCAATGCAACGTACATTAGTGACAGAGAAATAACGCTTGAATGGGATTAAACCACCTGGTGACTACGATGAGTTCCAAGTACAGTATTTAAATGCAGATGACAAATTTGTGGAAAACTTGACACTACATCCATCTATTTCCATAACTGGGCTGAGACCTTTCCGTAAGTTCACCTTCACTGTGGTAGTACGATCTAGAACGGATCTGACGATTCTGAGGCGATCCGATACACTCTCAGCCATTTCTAGAACTATAGAATCGGTTCCGTTAATTGTCAGTTACTTTAAGCCTATCGATGTTCAGCCAAGAAACATCACGTTCGAGTGGTACTTGCCTGAATCCGGTCACAATGGCATCTTGACTTCCTTTGTAATAACATACGGTTTTAAAGTAAGTCGTTGTCGTGAAATATTTCCTGTCCTTCACAAATGCCCGTTGTCTACATCTGTTGTGGTTTGAAATGCTGGATGCTCATAATAAGTTATTATATTTTAGGACCAACCAATGAATGGCAGTCGAAGATTTACAGCTAGAGAAAACAATGGGCACATACCCGGACTAAATCCTGGAGTTACGTACGTGTTTGGAATCCAAGCACAAACAAAGGTTGGTTCCGGGAAATAAAGCTATCTACACGCAGAAAATGCCAATTTGGGCTCCACAAAAACCAGCACAAGGAGTTTTCCCTAACGAAGTTTCGAAAACTTCCACAACAATAAAAATACGATTTAGACAAAATTATTTCTCCAACAAAAATGGCGAAGTCATTAAATACGCTGTCATTGTTGCGGAAGCTGTGGAAAAGGATTCAAGTGGTTTAGAGCTGCCTTCATGGGCTGATGTTCGAAGTTACAATCGTTGGCCACTGTATCAGGTAGGAAAAATGCGTCAAAATGCTTTTGCATTTGAATCCAAGGTTTTCGCCTGCTTCCGGTTTTCAGTTTTTACTTGATGCTGTAAGTTGGTAGTTTTGCTTTTTTTGTATGTGCGATTCAGCATAGGTTACTGAGCCACTCCATTATTTCTCTGACGGAGACGTGAAAGACTTAGAAATCGGAGCAGATCGACTTGTTCAACTAAAGAGGCAAACCATGGAGTTTATTGCAATGGCCCTTAGAGATCTGGAAAGTCTTATAAAGTCAAAATAAGGGCGTTTACTGACACAGATAAATATACAGATACGGATTACTCCGCTGCAATCGTGACTGACCAAGACAACACTTTAATTATATTGAGCGTTGGGTTCGCAACTGCAAGCGTAATTGCTTTGATCGTTTGTATACTTTTCGCCAGAAGAAGGTGCAATAATGGCATGTGTAGTAAA
>JAAXYX010001928.1:0-19875 GCA_036851915.1 Ptenothrix huangshanensis | reverse complement strand
CACGTGACATGGACTCGTGCTCATCAATTTGACACTCAAATTCCCACTGGACAGTCACAATTAGAATCAGAATCAGAATCAGAACCAGAACCAGAACCAGAACCAGAACCAGAACCAGAATTACGAATCCGGATTTCCACATTAATATTCACACAGTGCGTCCATCTGTAGTTTCGTTCGTTTGTGTGGGTTGGATCGATTTTACTCGATTCCATCCGATCAGATCATAACAGATCAGATCAGATCAGATCTTGGGATTCATCTGAGGAAGATTTGCGGTGGAAGAGACAAGTGTACAAGGGAATAGGAATAGTGTATAAATTGTGATGGATAGTATTTAGGAGTGAAGACGAAGAGAAGATCAACGTTAAGATACAGGAATAGGATAAGATAAGAAGGGAGGAAGGAAGTTCGGGAAGATGTGTAAAATGATGAATTTTTCAAGATCGAATGGTTTGATGATATCATCAAATATATTCGCGCTGCTCCTCTTGCTCATCATCTCTCTGCCCACACTGCTGGGCTCGATGAGACAATGGAGTCCACGCGTAGTGACTACCAAACTCGGTTTAGTTCGTGGTTATCTTTTTTTGCCAAAAAACTATGAGGGTGTTGAAGTGTTTTTAGGACTACCCTATGCGTCAGCTCCAGTGGGAACACTAAGATTTATGCCACCCGTGAGCGGGTCACCGTGGTCAGGGACAAAAATGACGGAGAATCCTGCACCCGTCTGCCCACAAGTCCTCCCTGACATTCTCAATGAGACAGAAGCTCTAAAAACGATGCCCCGGGGTCGTCTTAACATTCTCCGAAGATTCTTTCCCCTGATTCAGAATCAGAGCGAAGACTGTCTCTATTTGAATATCTACGTCCCTCTTAGTGGTGAGTGAAAAACATTACTTCCTTATGCTTTTGTCACCTCTCAACATTCCATACTTTCATTCACTTTTTAAAAAGTTCCCCTCCAGTCCTTGGGTCTATCTACCCACCTATACACATGACTTTGCATTGCATTGCATTTCATTCCATTGCATTTCATACACCCGCTTTCTCTCACATCCTTCTCCCTTCTCTTTTATTTACTTGGCCAGATAATCCTCTGCTCAGTAAATAATAGTAAAAGGCATACGAGGCTTTAACAACGTGCTTCGAGGAGTATCATGAACGCATCTATGTATGTACCTATAGAATTTCTGTACCTATACCTTCCGAGGATAATTATGGATGTATAGACTCATCTTGCATGAACATCTTGCCTTCTTCCCCATGTCTACTTGTACATGCTGACGTGTGTATGTGTGTGTGTGTGTGTGTGTGTGTGTGTGTGTGTATGTGTACAATTTTTTTGTACGACTCGCGATCCTTTTTTATTTTATTATTGCGATAACTTCCCATTTCTTTTCACAACTGTAAATTCAAGTCTCGCACATACTAGACTTCATCTAAATTCCACTCAAGTCTCTTATATGCTCCACTGTTAGTATCAAGTATGACGATGTTCTCTCTCTCTCCTCTCTCTCTCTTCCCCTTCATATTCTTCTCCATTCCAGTCCTCATTTTTACTCGCTTTCGCTTCCACTCTCACTCGTTTCCCGACCAGTCGTTCTCCACCGTTCATACGCTTGTACCTTCATAAGCTCGTGCTTACTGAGCACATGCTCACATACCGCAAACAATGCTCATATCCTCCAACCTACACATCTTGGTAAGGAAGCATGTCGTGGCACGGTATGGTATGGTACGGTATGGAAGTAATCGGAGTCGTAGATAGCCACCGTCTCCTTTTCTCTCTTCTTACATACATACCTACATAGGTACATATATCTAGAGTACAGCGAATGTCCATGTACAGGAAGGATTTTTACATGACCGTACCTATGTACCTACGGAGCTTACCTTCCTATATGTAGGTATACCTATTACAGGAAATAGGAAGTAGACACATGGACAGACGTGGAGTAGTGGAGCGAATGGAATTTTTTTTATCCCGACTTCATTTATGAGAGCAACCGTTGGAAATACCACACCCTTAATTCCTGATGCGTCTTAGGATGTGACTAGTATTTCCCGTTTCCTTTTGCTCACTACCATTATATAATATACAATTCCCTGTACGAGGTTATGAGGGGTTCATATCTCTGTCTCTCTTTCTGTCTATCTATCCATGCGCTTGTGTATTGAAAGTATCTATACAGCTCTCTACCTTGGTTTGGTTTGGTATAAATACACTTATAAGTACAAGGCACGTAATGTCTATAAGGGAGGGTAATTTTTCCTAGAAACTTCAGCAACCAACTACTGCTCACTCACTCACTCACTCAATCCTTCATGCTTTTTATATGCTTAAAGTGAAAACTCATTGGGGGCAAATCAGAAAATAGTTGACGTGTGGTGAATATCATGGAGAAGCACATTGCGATATCCTGCCCTTGTCCTGTCCTACGTAAGAGAATTTAGGATGTGCTTCATCCTACTGGTTTATGTGATGCAGTACGATCCTCCAGGAGTCCATATCGATTTCTTATAAATGATTAGAAAACACTGGCACATTAATTGAGTGCAAGCTGGTATTTTATGTGTGGGCGGATATCGTCAAGTCATCTCAAGAGGAACTGGGCAAGACGAAGTAATTGAGCTACCTAAGTAATTTCCCTGAGCTATAAATGTTGCATTTAAAAATTATGATGGGAAACCACCTGATCTGAAGTGGTTGTTGTTGTATGTATCTTGGATTGGTGGTGATGTGTGAGGGAACGACAGGGTTTTTCTTTTAGAGACGTTTCGTCGTGGGCATTAAATTTCTGGGCTTTTTATTCTTGGAAGATTGGACGGATAAAAAACTTTTAACTCGTAGCTTCTAATCCGCTAATAAGAGTGATGGAGAAAGATGGATGTTGGTGGAGGTCGATGGAGTTGCCTTCCTGTACACAAGTAGAAGATTAAAAGTATAGCGTATGAATTTGTGCAAGTGTATGTAGGTATGTAGGTGCCTGTGTAGGTTGAGGGTGTAGCTAGGACAACAGTGCGTGCATGGAGGAGGATGGTTTGAAAAAAATAAATTGCCCTATAGTAAATAAATGGGAGCAATAATTTTGGGGAAACTATGTCTGTGTATCTATCAGCATTAATCCCAGTGGTGTAGTAGGAAATTAATCGAGGTTGTGAGAGTGCATTTCCTATCACAGTCTCTGGGATTGGAGGGTTGGTGTTAAGAAAAGATTTTTATGTGAAGCAGTTTCCCTCTACTCTCACTTCTCTCTGTATCTCTCCTTCATTTATTTATTTTTATATTTTTTCCCTGTCGTTTCCCTTTCGCAAATTCAACGAGGTAGAATTCAAAAAAAGGATTAATAGTTTCTACCATGTTATTTCTTGTCTTACTTTCTCTGGCCGTCAATTCTCTCTCTCTCTCACTTTCTCTCTATGCACACTTGACTACCACGTCTTGTTATTTAGATAGGGATGGATAGAGCTTGATAAAAGGATAGGAGGAAGGTTTCTCTTAGATTCGAATTCGTATTCGTAAATTTTCCTTATTACGTATTTACTTTTACTCGCTCTCGCTTCACAGTGTAAACAGTAATAGTCAAGGAAAGAGTCAGCTGCGATGCAGTTTATCTGTACTGACTCTTGTGAGTAAGTACCCGTGGAGTGAGGCAAATGAAAATGAAACGAATGGAAACTTGCCTTGAATTTCCATCCTGCTTTCTCCCAGCTTTTTTCCCTTTCCCTTTGGCTTTCACTTTTTATAGAGCTTGGAGGGAGGCAGTGTGCTTTCCCTTCTCTTCTTTTTCTTACTTTTCGTCGTCCTTTTCGTTTTCTTCGACTTCTTCTTCTTCGTCCTGTTTGTAGGCAATGCAATGATCTCATGCCATGATGTCTGGCTACGCTACGAGTAGTCGAGTGTAGCTGAGTAGTTCCAAGTAAAAAGTCGTAGACGAGGCAATAAACTTATTCTAACGCATATTTATGTACAGGGAAAGTGAGGGGGGCACGGAGAGAGGTAAGAGAGAGAGAGAGAAAGCTTGAGAAAGTAAACATAGTGAATATTCTGTATCTGTCTTCATAGATCAAGTATAGAGAAGAGTGTGAGCTTGGCACCAATACTCTTTGGTCCACAGCCACATAAATAAGCACAAGAATAATGAAGATTGGCTAAGGAAACTGACTAGTCTTGGTCTATGGCCAATCACGTTGCATAAGTAGACTTACTCAAAGGGACTCCCGAGTTGAGAACGAGGAAATCAAGTTTCGTTTACTCCTTCTATCCTCCCTCCTAATGTAGAAGTAGATGCACCGTCTATGATCATATTTACCTATGTCTACTATTGCACATAGCAAGTGCTCATATACCAATATAGAATCTAGAAGCAAATACTTTAAAATACAAGCTAAATGCAGATATTCATCTCTCCGCAAGCAGGGTCCAAGAAGTTGCAGTACTTTCTATTACACTCTAACCAACCACTTTGCCTACAAATTGGGATCGGAATCCTTCCTTTCTCATAGACTTTCTCCATCCCAAACTCTATCTATCCTCATCTCTTTCTCTACAATTAGCAGTGAAAGTTTTCACTTTTTGAGTCCGTTTTTTTTTTGAAAAATAAAAGTGCAGCATGAAATCAAATAAAGCACTTGTGCTTTCTTTCTCTACTTGAGCAGAATTGAGTAGAATTTTGCTCTCCCTCTCTGTCTACGCTTGAAGGACGTAACCTAAAAATGAAAAATAAAACGATTGAAAGTGAAAGTACATATTTACATGTTGGATTACATTGGAATGTAGTGTATAATACGGTATGGGAATGGACGTAAGCATGTTTATTCATGTCACTTTTGGACTAGTTTTAATGCGAATAATAAGAGTGAGTGCTCCATTTTTTCCGTCTTTAGAAAGTCTGGAGTGGAAAGTAGAACATTTTGTTTTAGTGTTTTTTTTTGTTTTAGAAAAGTTAAAAATGTGAGTTGAAAGTTGGGACTACTGGCTTGCTTTTTTCCCAATTCTCGATTCTCCGTCCAGGCTCTACTCTACACGATTGCAAAGTACATAAAGTTTTGTTAGAAAAAGTCCAAGTCGAAAGCATCAGTTTGTAGTGTAAGAGTAGAGCTGTGGAATAGAAAATGGACATGTATATGTATCCATACATACATACATGAATATATGAGAGCTATAAACTTGGTATAAGATATGACTGTTGCGTGCTCTACTCGCATACATATGCTCTCACACAGAAAATAGAAACTATTTAGACTTTTGTTCTCATTTCGTAAACGGAACCAACCAAACACTTTTTATGTGCTTAGCATTTTAATTCTCTGGTTTTTTTTGGTGTGTTGTGCTTGCGGTTAAAGTGTAATAATCCTTGCGTAACATTTTTATTACATCCACTTAACCATGAACTAATCTATGGATTGTACATTTCCAGCTCGAGGGCGGATAAGAGAGCGAGAGGAGAGGGAGAGAGAGAGAAAAGCAAAAATATCTAAAATATAGCTTTAGCCTTAGCCTTCGCTGTAGGCAAATCACTATAAAGTTTCCATGTTAAAAATTCACTTGCAGTATTATGATATTATTTACTTGGATATATGTACATGTGTGTGAATACAGAGGTGCTTGTCATGTATCATCCAACATGTATATATAAGAGACTATCACATACTTTTGCAGCCTTGTGGTTACATACACAGACACATAGGAAAGAGGATAAAATCTCATATTTTTCAGACTTGGAGTAACCACCTATATTTCCAACTGTACGCTAGATCTAGTTTTAATCAAAAGTTCTTGATCGATTTGTGCAACTTATATTTGCTTAAAAATTATACTTTTTATACTTATAGGCATTCTTTTCTACATACATACATATATGGCTTCATTTTCCAAGCAGCTTGCCGACTCCTTATCTATAGGACGGTCCATATCTCTTTCCTTTGCTTTATCCTACTTTCTCTCTCTCTTACTGTCTCTATCTCCACAGAACCACCTTTACTTTGACTGACGGTCGTCTTTTCTAAAATTAAGGCTGCTAAAGTTGCTTTTAGTGGAACAGAAGGAGTCTAGTGCTGGATCTGGTTCTGGCGCTGGCACTGGTTCTACTTCCCCGTTCATTTCGAAAAGAAATTAAATTCCTTAATTATTCCCAACTTTCCCTCTTGTTCCTCCTCCGCCTTTTTTCTCTTTTGCTTTCTCTTTTGAAACAATAATTGTTTTTTTTGTGTCCCACACAAGTTTGCGCTATGGAGCACTCGCACAGTTACTCACACTCTCTACCATGCTGCCATGATGTATGTGTGATGTATTTTCGATGCGATGCGATCAGCTTGGGCAAGGATAGGGAAGAGATAGGTAGTCAGTATAGTGAGTGAGGCTCCGAGTACACTGCAATGTTCTACATGGTATAAGTGATTGTCACAATAAATTTTTATTACTACCTTCTGTCCTAGAACACCACATTGCAGAATCCTTTACGTATTTTATTATTCAACTTTCCTTTCTTTGCCAGCGAGCAAACAAAACCGGGGAAAGCAACCAAAGCGGAGCAAAGCAAAGCAAAGCAAAGCAAAGGAAGAGAAAGCAAGAGAAAGCAAAGCTAGGGGAAGTGAAGCAATAGCAATATCTTGGGAAGGGAATATAAAGTAAAGGAAAGCAAAGCAAAGTAAAGGCAAAGGAAAGCCAGGGAAAGCAAAGTAAGTGAAACCGCATGATAGATGAATAATGGTATGGTCATAGTACAAGTACTACATCATACCTATGTGTATATGACTTGAAGAAAATGACAACTGGCAATTTTTCACGATCGTAACAAAGTGTTCACTCCCTTTCATTGGTTCACACGACCAGGTGCGGACAAGAACACAAATGGACGGAAACGAGTGGACAGCACGCAAAAAATAGATTCAACTGTTTATGACTGATTAATACCTTTTACGTACACCCTCCGTTTACCACGACCACGAGCTAGACTACCACCTAGCGCTGTAACAGTTCTATGTTTGCAAGAGGAAGTTTACCTTCCTTTGGTAGCATATAGGCATAATAAAAACATGTCCTATACTCCGCATCCAAGTTTGAGCTCCACCAGAATCTCTTTAAACACTCACTTTCTCCACCGAATTCATCCATCATAATTATTATTTTATTTACATCTTTCTCTCACTTTCACTCCCATTCTCCCTCTCACATCCACGACACCCAGCCCAGCTCAGCCCAATTCAAATCCGTCCGACCGACTTCTTCCAAAAACAAACGAAAATCAAGAGAAACTCACTCTGCGACTCCAATCCGTGTAACACGAACACGAAGGCGAAGGACGGAGCACTAGTCGAGATTGAGTTGTGCTCGCGTCGCGTCGGCGGTTCACTTTTTTTATTCATTCGCTGTAGGACATTGTGTTTTGCTTGTAGTCATTAAAAGTTTACTATCAACATCAAAAACTACAAGACTACTTCAAATAACGTCGTAAATACAATAAGTCGTTTCCCTTACTCGTTGTCTCTCTCTCCAAGCTTTTACCAATCTACTCGTGTTCCTTGGGTCGGTTTAATTTTCTTTTTTTATCCTCCTTTTATCCTCCTTTTATCTCGGAATCAATTTTATCTTCATCATCAAATCAGAGATGATGATCGTTGCTGATTATGTTCAGAGAGATGGAGGACAATCTATATATGTATATCAACTGAGTCTGCCTATAATTATATAGCTGATTAGATTAGAGTTTTGGATGTGGTGCTGTTACTTGAAGCGCATTGGGAAATGGTACAATTCCCATGTCGTTGTCACTCTCTCTCCACTTGTAGTTGCAATTCTTGTGGTTACAGCTTTTCTAGGGTTTTGTGTCAAGTGTATTATACAGGGTGGTCTATCTAAATAGCCCGATTTCAATTGATTTGTATCAATTCACTCTGAACGACACTTTTAGTACGTATTTCATTCCGATATTCTCTAGCTCATAAAAATTCCATACTGTAATGCATATTCTAACAATTGCAATTTTCATTCTGAATCCTAATTTTTTAGAAGCTTAAGAGTGAAAATCCTTAAGAAAATAAATTAAAACTATTTAAAAAAATTAAAAAATGAGCGGTTTTTTTTCAGAATTTTTAAAAATGTAAAAGGTTAGCTAAAATTAAGATACGTATACACGAATAAAAATCTCAAAATTCTTTATCAGACAATGTATAACATTTTAAGATCGGATGAAAGATGCGCTCGTACGAATCAATTTAAATCGGACCACCCTGTACCTACTAGGTATAATGATGCGACTGTCAACATCCTATGTACATGGATTTGCAGACATTGCACAGTTAGTTCCGAGGATTTGCAGAATAAAAGTTGGATAATATGGTTACAACAAAGATAAGGGTCCAAATTCTGTAATAGTCTTAAAATTTGTCGCGTTGTTGCAATACAATGTGGTATAATGCATTCCAAGGGAACAAAAGATTCCACGCTGTATTTACATTACGGACTATAGTAACAATGTCGATGATTTTATTTCACAAAGGAGCTGTAGTCGTTGGAGCATAGACAACTCTCACCACAATGGATGGGCACATAGAACAGAGGAGAAGATGACGATGGCATGGCTAAATACAGTGGTGGGTCCGCTTACATACGATATGGAAAAACCTTGAGTTCCTTTCTAGGCATATATTACGGTGAAAAGACATTTTGATTGAAACAGGAATTAGGAAAATGTGAAAGTCTTCCAAGTGAAAGAAGTGAGGCACATAGAACCGGGTTGGGTGTAGGAAACGGGACTAAATGCCAAGCCAAGTCGATGATTCTAATTTAGTTTACCAATATGGAAGGAGAAGTAGACGGTGGCCGACTCGATCTACGATCACACACACACACACACAATGGCTATGTATGAACTGTGACTGTGACGGTCGCTGTGCTGTAGTCATCTTATCTGGGAAAGTAGGGTGAAAGTATACAGTATAAAATAATGCACATTCCAAGTGTAATTAAAAGTTTTTACATTAACGTCTTAATGGTTTTCTTAATTTTCGATGAAAAAGCTTTTTCCATCGGAGTAGCACGACGATGATGATCATGTGTGTGTGACTAAATGGATGTGTGTGCTGTTCTCTTCCACCGCTCCTCGAACTCACCTAGAACTTATTGAGACTTGGGTAGCACACCCACCACCAACGCCACTCACTACACACACATAAACACGAGCATAGTTTACAATCAGTGTATTTTCAAGACTACAACTCCAAGCACCTTATCCTATCCTCGAAAGAAGGAATCCGTAGTTGTAAGTGAGCGAAAAAGTAAGTGAGCAGACTTCCTTAGGAAACAGAATTGGTAGTTATTTGAGATTTGAGTTGAGAATGAGAATTAGGAGACGGTGAAGATATTCTACGGTGCGGTGGAAAAGAGAAGAGAAACCAAGAGCAAGGCGAAGGGAGAGGATAGGAAATTCTAATGCTGTGGAATCGGGGAGCGTAATAATAGGTTCACGTACTAATGGCATAATGTAGCTACCTCCTCGTCCTCGTCCTGGTCTCAAAGAGACTACTACTATAGGCCAGACCAGACCAAGACTCGGAGCACAAGTACAAAGACCATAAGTGAGTAGTCAGTTAGTTAGTATTACTTTCTCCTTACTTTCTCCCAGAATCCATTCAACCGAAACTGCTCAAAAAACTGTCTACCGGACTCTCGGCGGATCTAGTACGATTTTGTATCACATCCATCGAGTATAACAATATAGCAAATCCTAGATATGGGGATAGAATGTAGCTTAAGCTGGTCCAGCGTCCAGCGGACTGGTCCAAGTCTGCTTTACTTTCTCCACATAGATTGTAGATTTGTACGCATAGGTATAAAATGAACTAGGAATCCTCGAGAAAAAAGTTTGCTTTCCGGGCTTTTACTCAATGTCGAGTCCATCTAAGTGGAGCAACGGAGCGGGAAGCCTGGTAAGAGTCCAAGAGCGAGTGGCATTGCAATGCATTTCCAAACAAGAGAAAGCAACAAGAAGAGGTAGAAAGAGGGAGAGAGAGAAAGTGAAGGAGAAAGGACAAAACGAGGAGTAGGTGGATGTCTGTAGAAGTAGAGGGAAAACGGTTGAAAAAAGGTTGATTTGAGACGTCAGTTAGGTCCCAAGGTTTATTCAGTTTGTTCATCTTGTTTTGGACACATGAAATTGAAAGTAGTCGGAGACAAGGAGCAAAATATTTGTTGTAAATGCCCTTCTTGTAATTTGCCCATATTGTGCATTTCTCTGTTTAGAAATGTGTCGTAGGGAAGAAATTTTCCCTCGCTTTCTCTTCTTATCCTAATCGCATAGTCGAGACTGAGGCCATCCACTATACATACACACGCACACACATCTCCCAAGTTCAACATAAAGCATTCACATTGAGTATTCGAATTGGAAAACGCTACACTTTCTCCTCCTTTCCCTTGCCTCACTGCTCACTCCTTAGCTGCTTCACTGCTCCACTAGTTTTGCTTGTCTAATCGCAAGTTGAGTCAGTCGAGACGGAGGAAACTCATTCAGCTATTTATATTATCGGACATGTTATGTCCCATACTATTATTTCCCTCCAGCAAGATATTTCATTTCAAATAGTTTCGTCTCTTTATCCGATCTCTATCTTTCTATCTGATCCTCACAGTCGTAGTCATACCTATGCATGCAGTTGGTCGGAGATGTACAGTCATGGTTGCTAGTGTGAGTAGTGAAAGTTTTATACCGCTTTCAAGTATCTTCTTCTCCTTCCTTCTCCGTGCCTTTTGTATGTGGGTGTATTCTCATTCAATTGCATTTCCTCGAATAATAGCTTATTGTTCGAATAGAAAACCCCCATGCCAATATCTATAGAGAAATTTAGCAATATACCAAGACACAACGAGCATACCTTGAGATCCTCACGCGAGACCAGGGTAGAGTCAGAGGAGCGAGTGGAACATTGTAAATGGACTATTGGATGTGCGGAGGAGCTTCGAGGATATTTACGACATGCATATTTACGATTACTTACAGAAAGGCCAAGAAATGTATGAGACAAGGGAAGGGACGGGAAGCTGGAGAAAGTAAAAATCGACACAGGAGTAGTTGACAATTCTTTTCGATTCTAAAGCAACTACCAAGGAACCAAAATACTCCACGCTACTTCCTTCTCCGCACCATAATCCATACCTACATCCATTACAATCAGACTTTCACTTTCACTCAAGTCCACACTCCTTTCTAAACAAATAGGTATTGCTCCTACAGCACCATCATAAACACTCAGCTCAGCTCACTTCTCCTTGTAAATGTTCCATCCGAGCCTCTTTCAACTCCACAACGAGCAAACTGCCATTATAAGTACAAATATGTGCGTAAAGCACAAAATTTCGCCTAGCTTTTGTCTTTATCGTCCCAAGAATTATGCTTGGTCTTTTCCCATGATGCGGTGCGGTAGTTGTAAGAGAGTCCTAAAGGAGCAAGAGCAGGGGTAGTGGCAATGGCAATGGAATCCATGTACATACAAAGTAGAACCGGGAAGCAAGGGAAGGAGAGGACACAATGAGAGAAAGTATGTCCAGGAAAAAAAGTAATAGTTTGTGAGTGACGAGAGAATACGATGGAAGGAGGACGACCGGAAAGGTCGTCCAAATGAAAGGAGTCTCTTTCTCTTCCTTTCTCTATCCTTACACTCCACAACTGTTCTATCTTCCCTCGTCTATTACGTCACTTCCACTTCCACTGTCCAACGCAATGCTTAGCCATGCCACACCATGCCATGCCACGTCGATGCGATCCGATGTATGTAATCTCCGCGTAATTTCACTTTCTCAAACACCGCGACGAGGAAGAAGTACCATGTGTGGAATGAAACAGATGAGCGACTACTGAGAATCATGTAACTAGCTCTGGCTCTGGTTCTTCCGCGGTGAGTTCTTTTGAGCTCCTTAATATCGAAATCGAAATAGAAAACTAGCTGGTGAATTCTTACGACCGATCAAACATAAGGACATGAGATTAACCACTATGGCCAGATATGTATACACTTGTCACACAAACTTATACATCATCCATTCCCTTTATTTTATACGCTTTATGCTTTCACTTGAGAAAAGTAAATGTAATTCCCGTTCCAGCTTTAGCCAGTGCCAATGCCAGCACCAGGGCCCGTCTTCCTGTCTACCAAACTACATAGTCCAATTGAACAGGCGACTCTGCTTCCAGCCCAAGTTAAAAAGTATCTTATCTTTACTTAGGCAGAGATATGTTCTGGAACTAGAACTAGAACTAGAGCTGGATCTGGATCTGGATGTGGGTGTGCTTACTAGTGGGATTTGAATATGCAGTTGACTATCGGCAGATCTTAGTTGATATAAGTTTAATGCTAGGAGAGATGCTGGACAGCACAGTATTAAATGCTAGTATAGATAGAAGTATGTGCATATGTAGCGTAGACTTGGTGAAAGGAGGGAGGGAGATGATAAAAACCGCGGTAGATATGAAAGTATCCATCCGGACCAACTGACAAACCGAAAACCGCCCGACCGACTTGATTTAATTTTATCCGTGTGCTCGTCTTCCAACTCCAACTCCAACGAGAGAGAGAGAGTCTCTGTGGATGCAAACAAAAGTGAAGCTGCCTGACTAAGTGTGTATACTAAGTCCTAGGTTCAGCTTAGTTTTCACTATACTGTAGAGAATCTAACGTTCTCTCTAACGGTCGCAATTGCATGCGATCTCTGAATGCAAAAGTGAAAGGAATGTATGAAGAGAGAACGAGAGAGAGAGAGAAAGCAAGAGACTAGATGAGGCACGTCATACACCGCACCGCACAACTTGGCTTAGAAACCTAACCTAAGATGATAGATAAAGTATAGACGCAGTAGAGGTAGAAAAAAGGAGAAGAAGAGAAGGGAGAAAAAGCAACTCTTCTATGTACACTTGTAATAGTTTGAGCCGCTCAACGAAAAGGGAGAGAGAGAAAAAAGGAATCGGAAACGAAAAATATTGAATGAATGAGCTCCGTCGAACTTGGTTGCCGTTCCTTATAATCAAAAAAAATATAGCAGTGTGATCATAAATCTTTCTCAATATCTCTGGCACTTTCTCCCAAAGCTCTTCACCCACACACACTTGCACACACTTACCCACACACACACACACACTCATACACACACGTACACATACACATCCACACACATGATGCAAGGAGAAAGAAGACCGGTAGACCGGGAGAAAAATCTAGTGACTGCATCAAATCGTCTATAGAAGAGCTTGGCTACATGGAAAAAGTCATAATTTACTTGGATGTGGTGGTGCATACATATATATGTATATGTAGGTAGCTCACCTTCTCCCTGAATGTCTCTCGGTGGCTAGAGTCCTAGAGAGTGTAAGGATGAGAGAGCAGGATCCAGATCCAGCCCATCCATCGCAATCGCAGCCCGTACCTGGAGATGTGATACAAGGAGACGAGAAGGAGAAGGGAAGATCCAGACTATTTTTATTGTTCCTTGTAATTCTTTCTGCCTGCATACTTACTCTACTCCACTGTCTGAATTTTCAGACTCGTTTAGATTCTCACAAGTTAATGTAGGTAGGTAGGGAGAGTGGGGAAAGTAGGGTATATCGTTTTTATCTGGGAGTATCAGCAGTCGTTAACGTGGGGGATTTTCGTTACTTATTTTCCCCTTTGCGCGTTGGTTGGTTGACGTGGGAGAAGACAAGGCTGGATTGAGCAGATTAGATGACAAATATATTGTATTTTCTCCGTACACTCGGATCCAACCATTCAAATAGAACACATTGCGTCTTCGTCTTCCGCATCTTCACTTTCTACTTTCTATTTCTATTTCTACCTTTACAACTTTCGCCATTCAATTCGCTCTTCCATTTTCTCTCCATTTTCTCTATACACTATCTTCTTCTTCTTCGTCTTGTTCTCCTTGCTCTGTCAGTCTATTCTCTCTTCATTCATTTCCTTTTGTTCCTAGTCGTGGTGATAGGAATGTAAGGCATATTGTATTGTATTGTAAGTGGAACATCTTTGTAAGTGGGTGTGAAATGTACAATTTCCTTCCTAAATAAAACCTTTCTTCAAAATAACACCTTATGAGTACTCCATCCCAACGCCATTGTTTTCTACTGTAGCCCGATATACTGTAGACAAGAGAGAGAGAGAGACGATCGTCTTTTTTATGTTACGACTATTAGTCCGAGAGGATGCGGATGAGAGAGCTGGCTTTACGCTTTGGATCTGGTTCTCGGAGCTATTCCAATCGCAACATAAAAGACGAGCAAATTAGTTGCAAGGAATTCTCGCAAAGCCCGACTTACTTTGTCTTATTAGAATTTTTTATGCGCGAACTTCCCTTATGCCTTTAATGCAAAGTAGAAGAGTAGAGATGCGGAAGACTGCGTGCGTAGAGGGAATCGGGCGATGAGTCTGATGCTTGATACAATTTTGCAAAATCCAGGAAATACATGTTTGTGATTCTAAAGTGAAAGCTTACCATTCACCATCCGCTTTTTCCAATTATTATTGCTTGTCACAAAGATATAGAAATTTTGCAAAGCACAGCAGCATTAGCATTTGTGGAAGCAGGACTTATCTCGGATTGAATGGTGGAGGATCTCAGGATAAGATTCGCCAACAAGGTAGGCATGTTTTCCTTAGATCGTCGTCTGCCTATGCATTATGTCTATATCTATATACACCTATCTAGCAAGGGATGGGCGGATGGAAAGGAATAGGGAATAGTGAATAGTGAAGCTGGTTTGGGGTATTAGTGGAGAAAATAAAAGTGTTGGAGGAGATGGTGTACACATTTATTTTGATAGATGACTGGCCGGATTTTCTTGATAGGATTTGCTCAAAGTATTTATTTGGTTGGATGTGGTGGAATTTTTTTTCTTTTGCGTAGCTGTGCTTTATCAGCATGACTTTGACTTTGGACGAAGATGAAATTAATCCTATCTCAAGTTATAACGCAAACGCTAATGCTCTTCAGATATATTTTTACAATTCACCAGCTCTCGTCTCCCTATCATGCAGTGACTGTGGCTGGTGTGCTTGTTAGTTTGCCTACTCTCTCCTTCTTCGATTACGATGCGATAGGATACAAGGATGGGAGAGTGAAGTGAGTAAGTGAGTGAGAGGAAAGTAGCCGAGTCTCGGTTGTTAGACGAGATTTTTAATCCTCCAGGCAATTCCCCAAATGATTTCGTATAAATAATACATGGAAGCAATGTACAAATTGAACATGATGCTTCCCACTCCATGCTCTTGTCCTCCTCCAAAAACCATTCCGTTGCATTCCCTTGCATTGGATTCACTTGGATTGTATTCCATTGCATTGCATTGGATTCCATGGCGTAGGCAACAAGCTAAAGGGATGAGGCTTAGGATCAGACTCACAGTTTAGGGGAAAGGTATATGTACATTGTATAGATATATTTACTAGTGTGTATAGAGATAAGGATTGAAAGGAAGAGATGGAGAGAAAGAGAGAGAGAGAGAGATGGAGAGAAAGCAGGAAGATGGGAGATGTACCGCTTGGGCACTTTGCTTTGTTGTTCTTGTTCTTGAGATTGCAATGTATCGTCAAGATGAGATCGAGTTTCTTGTGCTTCGCATTAACTTTCTTGGCTTTGTTTCTCCTCCATGCTTTCTCCATGGATCGGCCGGTGAATAGTGATGTACGAGTGGATTGGTGGATAGCATATTCCTGTGGTTGGTCCTGGCTCAGTCTTCGCTCTTCCTCGTCCTTTACATTTAGTCTGTGTAAATATCGAGGAGGAGAATCCAGAAGGACATGGAATGAGAAGAAAGATGTGACAAGGGTGAATAATAGAGTTGAGGTGGGAATTGTTTCTCCCCTCAAAGGTTGACTTGAATCCAAAAAAAGTTGTCAAGTCAATGTTTTTTAAATATTAAAGCGAGGGGAATGTCAAGTTGAACGGAGAAAATCTTGTATAATTTCACTCTCTTTACAAGTGGTAATGTAGCGTTACTGGAGAGAGAAAACTTGGAGATTTGATTTTCTCCGGGACCAGGAAGAGGAGGAGATAAGACCAAAGATAATCGTGGCAAGTTATGTTTGAGGTGTGAATTAGACGGGATTTTCTCTCTCTCCCTCACTTTCTCTCTCACTTTCTTCATCACTAGCCATCATCAGTCCTCCCTCCTTGCCGTGTAGGCTTGTAGGCTACCTTAGTAGCTCGAAACATGCAGATGCAGTCAAGTCGGAGTTGCAACTCCCTCTCTAAGCACGAGACTTTCTCTTACTGTTGCACAGAATAGAAATGGCAATAAAGTGAAAGTGAGTCGATTTGAAATTCGAACACTTTGGTGAATCCTTATATATTATTTCGTGTCTATATCCTTCCAAGTATAAATCGAGCTAAAAGAAAGCTAAAAGAAAGCATGGGGTATGATGTCTAGGACTAATGCCATGGACTATGCTATGGTAGTAGCAAGTGAAAGTAGCTGTAGATCTGAGTACAGGAACCTTGTTCTTGAGTTCTTCTCAACGCAATGTCGACGTTGAGATGTGGATGTGGATGGGAAAATAGGCTAAAGGGTAGAAATTCAAATGGAAATAGACGACCGAATCCCATTCAAAAACGTTTCAATGGTTCAAACAGCAAAACGAGACTTACACATCTCTCTCTCTTCTCCTCCTCAAGTTTTTTCAAGGTTTACACATATAAGAAGATTTGAGAGTACTCTTCTCTGTGTGCATGTGTGGGTGATTGTGGATGCGAGTGTACGCACACACTATGGACATGTGGATTTGCGTATAGGAATATTTGAAAGGTACTTGCTACTTCCTACAATTGTGTCATATAGGCTCTGAACAAGATTTCCGTTTCAATAGTCTGAGCGCATTTGGCGTTGTTACATCAAATACATTCAATGTCGTCGTCGTCATAGACGGCCCTGGCCCTCTGTATTTCTCTGTTAGTGGTATGTGCCGTAGTAGTGGCTTTGATATCATTCCTTCTCTCACTTTCTCTCCCTTCCCAGTTTGATATGCAAGCGGAGTGCACGAGCTCTATACATGTACAGGCACGAGCTATACCCTATAATATCCTACCTACTGAACCCCATGTAGTTTTCTTTTCTTTACATCTTCTAGCATAATAATGTGGAGCGGTAAAAGAGACGCGTGGAGAAAGGAAATACTCGGCTTTGGATTTGGCTTTGGCTTTAGCTTTGGCGTTGGCTTTGGTATTGGTGTTGGCGTGGCTTTGGCTTTAGCTTTGGCTTCGACTTGGACTTGTGGAATTGAGAGGGGGATAATAAACCTGGGGATGCGAAAAGACTGCTATTACACTTATACATACATTCATATATAGACACACACATCCTCTTCTCTTACATTGGCTTTTGTACTACTCGTACTTTCTTCACATTTACTTTCTCCTGCTTTCCCCTTTATTGCATTTGCGTATACAGATGTACCTATGGAAGTGCAAGTGTCTTGTCTCCAAGCACATATGCATGTGTGTACACTTTGCCTTAATCTACATCGATTTTTTTCCATCTCTATATGTAATTTCACTTTCCTCCTCCGTCTTTTTCTCACAGTTGCTTCCGTCTTATTATTTTATCCTGTGAGCTACCCTCTCCAAATTACACCTTCTCTGTCTAACGTCAATTTAAATTGACATTTTGTAGCCTACACTTATGGGCTGGAGCATGGGATGGGAGGAAAGAGAAAGCAAATGTGGAAAGATTCTCTCATCTTCTTGTGTCTCTTGGAATATGTAGGAGACAGGACAGAGAGTCTGTGGTATTTTGGTCTAAAGCCACAAATACTACTGTGAATATCCCGTTACTCTTGCCGTATCTATATGTCAAATTTAAACTCGTTCATTTTTACTCTATTTACGATTTTACCCGGGAAGCATCGGATACTTTTATAGGGAGCTGTACATATTGGAGAAATAGCAATAGGAATAGCACAAACCGATTAGGGTAGGAAACGAGGCATGTCTGTCAGTTTACGTGTTCCGTAGCTTTCTTGAATTTGAATTTGAATTCTCACAGCACCTCAGGCGGTGTTTGCTCTCGCTCCTAAATTCATGCTTACTATGTTGCTACATGGTTGCTACAGTGGTAGCCTTCAACCCACACACACTTTCTCTCAAACCTTTCCATGTGATCTCATGAAACGGCTCAATACATTTACAATTTGACCGTTTACGATCCCGCGTATGTGGGTGGTTTATACCTGTGACCAAATCAATAGACCTACCTCGTTTTTATGAATACACGTGGGTGTACATGTATACCTACACAAGTCTTAGTATTGTGCAATATGATATGATGGAATAAAAATAATATTATATCCCATCATCATAAAGTCTGCCTCAAGTCGGACCGCATCACCATGTGGGCCATAGGGAGAATAAGCCCAAGTCAAAGCCAAGGCTATGCTAAAGTTAAAGTCAAATTCAAAGTCAAAGTCAAAGCCAAAGCCAAAGCTAAAGTATATGCTGAATCTTTGAAAGAAAGTTGGGTAGAAGTTGTATGAGTTTTTATATGCAAAAAAAATAAAATAAATATTTACATGGCCGATAGTCTTGGTCGGTACTTCCCTTACTTATCGCTAGTTCCCTTACACGGAAGTTCCATGCAGGTACTACACCGTACACTTTGTGGCTGGGGAATAAACATGGTTTCTCCACAAATTGCCCACTCATCCCGCATCGTGGATCAAGGTTTTTGAAATTCAAGTGTGGGCTCCTAGTACCAATGTAGGCTGTCGACGTGTGGGTTAGTTGAACATTCAGCACACTTGATTAGTAGTTACAGGAAACAGGTTGAGGTTGAATGCTTGACTGTGAATCAAAGGATGAATTAAAGGAATTTAAATTCATTCAACAGCTCTTCCTTTCACGTTCCCCTCACCACCAATGAGGGGATAATGTATCTCTCAAGTCCTTCATGTACATAGGTATGTGTATGTGTAGGTGCATACATATATACATATATCTAGACGGAAATAGGATATGTAGGTCCTCCATTCAAAAAGTCTGTCGTAGTGTAGTGCCTAAAACCTTGTCGTAGTCATAGTGGCGTTTTTGTTGTTGTGGGACGTCGGATCGTATGAATGGAATCAATTTGATCCGCATCTCAATTCCAATCCCAATCAGTCTCATCCCAGAACATTGATGAGGATGACGTGAATAGATGTTTTCCAGGCATATTTACTATAGCTGTGTGCTTTGTTTCCGAAATCTCGAATCATAATTTGCCATGTCATTACTACCCGTCTCCTCGTCCTCGTCCTCGTCGTAGGCATACGACACCTCGGAGATCGTAACAATATAACTCATATGCTCTGTGTATAAACACCGTCACCGTCACTGTCATCATTAACACTTTACAGCTGCTTACGCTTTCCGTTCCACAGGATTCCTTTCCATCCGCTTTCATACTGGCTTTCCTTCCATGCAGGTTTTCATTTCGATTAAATCACTTCGTCTTTATATTTTATAGGCCGTGTATGCATAATGTGCACATCCTTTTCAAAGCTTTGTAGGTATAGGCACAGAAATTCTCATTGCAATTATAATTTGTTGTAAATATGTAAGTATCAGGGGCGTACAAGGGACTGGATTAGAGGAGGTGTTGTGTAGTGTAAAAATGAATTTTAGAGAATTAAGTTTTCAAATGGCTCGTTGTTACAACTAACCTTTTTTGAATGGGTAGGATTTTTTCAATTAGCGTTTTTCAAAAGCTGTATTTTTTACAAGTATCCCTTTTTGAAAATGCCCAATTGTTTTATTTTGTATCTTTTGAAAAGGCCCAGTTTTTCCAAATAACACTTTTTGAAATGGTTGCAACAATTTTACAAAGGACGGATTTTTTTCTATTATCACTTTTTGAAAAGGT
>JAAXYX010001927.1:0-19881 GCA_036851915.1 Ptenothrix huangshanensis | reverse complement strand
AAATGTACTTAGTATATTAAGACGACATTAGCTCTCCACCACACACCACTCTTCCGTTCGCTTGTATTCGATTCGCTCTCAGTTCGCACTAATTTCCATAGAGACCAAATAGAGATTGTTTGAGATTCTCTAATGGTAGCTATTCGTGGTTCAAATTGGATGCTCCATACCAGGTAACTACATATTATTGTTGTGCCGGTGCGGTGTAAATAAATATTTTTACGTTCTCTGTCTGTGGAAATAGTGCAAACCGAGAGCGAAGCGAATAGAATTGTGGCTTGTGATAAAGCGGTGAATCAATAGGTATTTTGACCGGTGAAGAATTTTACTTTTATGAATGTGGAAAATTTCGTCAGGGATGAAATGGTTCTCTTCTCTATCGTATTTCATATTTTCTAAATTGTTTTCGTTTACTATAAATCTACAACAACAACCAGAAGTACAGTTATTTACTATGAGCGCAACATATTAGGACTTAATTATTAGATTATTATATATACCTACGCAGGTACTTAATAATATTCTTAGAATTGGGGATTTCAGGCTAATGAATTCTTCTTAGTAATAATTTATTACATTTGTATTGTTATTGTTGCGTACCCTCTAATAGGTATTTGCGAGTGTCAGCTTCAAGTAGGAAATCACTGAGGAGATCCAAAGTCTCTTTGTCTAAGCAAAATGGTAATTGAAAAGATTTGCTGCATTGGTGCCGGTTATGTTGGCGGACCAACATGTAGCGTGCTTGCGTACAAATGTCCACACATAAAAGTTACCGTTTGTGATCGAAGCAAGGAAAGGATTGAACAGTGGAACTCCGAAAAGCTTCCTATTTATGAGGTTAGTTCAAAGCAATCCACTGCAGTAGTAAGTAGTCATTAAACTCTATTTTTCTCCTCTCAAAGCTAACTAACAATAAGTACACGAAGCACAACTTAATTTCAAGCTTCAAGCTTCCTGCTTTGACGCCGGGCTGCGAGCTTTGTCCTTGCCCCGTATAATGTGCGAGTACCTACTAATATATGTATAATGCACTGCTCATTGCTCCATACATGCATACACACGACTCGTTTCAAACAATTAACAATTACAAATAATCAAATACCTAAGTACTAAGTAGGCGACATAAGTAAGTAGAAGGTACCTAGGTATGCACCTATATCTGAAGCGCTAGTTTTTACTTGCACTAATGAATTACTAGTTGGGAAAAATGAATTATTTTGCTTGGAAAATAGCTACCTATCTCCTGCCTATGTAGGCTAAGAAAATGAAACCTACATTGGTACCAGAATGAGGTATTATTTAGCAACATGAGACAATTATTATTACTGTGGACATGTACTACATATGAGACGTAATATTAGCATTATCAGTGTGTTACAGTTACACCATGTATCTAGTACGACTGAAGGGCATACTAATATTGATTACCTACTCAGTGAAAGTGCGATCATAAAAAGAAAATATTAGCACACAATCAATCAAAGCTAGTAGTGTCTACTTAATTGTAAAATACAAACCTGAGAACCTGCGAATGTAGGAAAATCGAGACCGATTTTCCTACATCGTAATGACACAAAAACTTTTCAAAAATAACAAAAATAATTATTACATTAAAACTATCCTTGTGTCTTAAGGTTTATGGACTACATATTCAATGGCTATGAAGCATGATTGGAGCTTAGCCTCCATAGTGTGAGCTAATACACGTATTGTGCGTTGTAAATACTGTTGAAGTTCTCCTTGATTCACTAGTAACATATTATCCACTATAGATTACAATTATACCCAATGCAGTTAATAATACAGTTTGCGTAAGCCCTGGACGGAAGTGTGCAAGATAAAGAACTTTTACTACGAATGCCTAAAAATAGATAATTTTTAAACCAACTAATGTAATGAGGATTATCTCAGTTTTTATAGTTTTAAATTACATGTGCATATATATATATATTGTTTATTTATTTGATATTCCTCATTTTCAGTCAAGTTAAGGTTCGGATCATACAATTAGGTTTTCAAATGGAAGATGGAGTCATTTTATTTTTAAACTTTACATTATTGCTATTAATGACATACATAAACTAATCGGAAGACCAAATTCAATACAGAAGAACATACATGTAATGTTATTGTTAGTACCCGATTGCGAACTCACTATAATGATGAAAGCACAAGCACAGTTCCTCTACATATTTATATTTTTGTTGATTTTACAATCTCTAATTAATAGTGCCTTTACAAACAAACTAAAGTTGTAAAATAATCAGGTTAAAGTAGTGAATTCGACGGGTTTATTTACCGTGTGTGAGTGTGATTTTTCGTGCAAGGAATGTGCAACAGTAATTACCTATCTTTCGCTTTCTCTGCTGTAAATGCTTGGCAATCTACAGGTACATAGATGTTAGTGTGTTGTAGCATAGCATGTGAATCTACGTTTTTTATATGTCTCGTCTTACGATAGAGCCATAGTATTTAGCAGAAAAGTGGAGGTTATTCGAAGTCAAACTGCATTATGTTGTTATTATCTTATTCTCCAAGGCTTATGCCGTCAATTGCATGTCATGTGTTGTATCAATGTTCGTTGTTAATATTCATTTTTCTTGCATCGTATTAACTTTGGGATGATTATTGATTTACTGTTTGCTTGGGATCTGATGCTTCATATTACAGGTGAGTTTTCCTTATGTATGCATCCTTATCCATTGCATGCTTGCAAACATTACTTTTACGCTTTTAGTCTATGATGAGGATTTGCGTTCCTAGAAGTTTTTCAGAATCGACAGGATTCAAATTTAAGTACCCACATATTCATTTTTTAAGCAATTTACAGCTTGTGGTACAATCCTTCATTAAAACGCTAGCTTTGTGACTTGCTAGAATAATTAATTTTCAGACTACCCTTTAGTAGGTATACCTCGGTATTATGCGTAACACGAATCAAGCGGATAAGAATATTCCAACATAACTTTTAAAATGTACTTGTTTTGTTTTTTTCACAGCCGGGCTTAGATGATATAGTGAAAGAATGTAGAGGGCGGAATTTGTTTTTTACAACGGATTTGGACCCTGCTATTATTGAAGCTGATCTCATTTTCATTTCAGTCAATACACCCACAAAAACATTCGGAATTGGAAAGGTTATTTACCGTCTAGTTAAATAAATAATAAATTAAAACAACAAATTTTACTTATTATTTCGAGAGTTAATTTTGACAATTACTTGAAAATAGGGTCGAGCCGCTGATCTTAAATTTGTAGAAGCATGTTCCAGGAAAATTGCTTCGGTCAGTTCGGGACGGAAAATTGTGGTAGAGAAAAGCACTGTGCCTGTCCATGCAGCTGACAGTATCATAAATATACTAAAAGCAAACACAAGACCGGGAGTTGAGTTCCAGGTACAAATGTGGATTCGACAGAAATCTTCAGGCATAGTTGGGCAATGAAATGTGAAAAATAGAAAAGATATAATAAGTAGTTATTAAATTGCATTTCGGTTTGCTGCACAGGTGTTGTCTAACCCAGAATTTCTAGCTGAAGGGACTGCTGTACAGGATTTAATACATCCAGATCGAGTACTTATTGGTGGGGAACAATCGGAAGCTGGTCAGCAAGCAATTGAAGAACTTTGTGGAGTGTATGCAAACTGGATTAAAAGGGAGAAAATTATTACTACTAATACCTGGTCTTCCGAGCTATCAAAATTGGTAAGCATATTTTGTGAATTACTCCTTGTCCTTAGTTATCATACGGAGGTACTCAACTGCTGCAAGCATAACAGTGTTTAATGAAATAAAATTTCGAACAGGTGGCAAATGCCTTTCTTGCTCAGCGTATTTCTAGTATCAACGCCATTTCAGTTGTCTGTGAAGCAACTGGTGCAGATGTGTCCGAAGTTGCCCAAGCCATTGGTATGGATTCTAGGATAGGGTCAAAATTTCTTCAAGCATCCGTGGGATTCGGTGGAAGTTGTTTCCAGAAAGATTTGCTCAACCTAGTTTACATAAGTGAATGTTTAAAACTCGATGAAGTAGCAGCTTACTGGCAGAAGGTAATAACTTACTGTAACTATATAGTTACAAGGTACAATTAATACATTTCAATGTCTCCCAATAATTAAACTTGCCATTTTTAAACGATTTTGTATGTACAATGTACTGAGGATTGTAAAGGCCAAAGGCCAAATCAACTTTTGAATAAATTATTATTATTATTATTTTAAACGATTTTTATAGGTTATTGACATGAATGAATACCAAAAGTCAAGATTTGCAGCTCGCGTCGTGGAGCGTTTATTCAACACAATTACTGATAAAACCATTGCTATCTTTGGATTTGCCTTTAAAAAGAATACAGGCGATACAAGAGAATCACCAGCCATATATGTTTGCAAGTATTTATTGGAAGAAGGAGCTAAATTACACATTTATGATCCAAAGGTATGTAACAATTTAGTTTTACAAGAATATGCGTATGGATTTTGCAGAAATGGTAAGATATATAATATTGTATTGAAAGTCAATAAATAAAAACGTTAATTATGTATATAGGTGGAAACTACACAAATAATGACAGATTTAACATCCACGCTAGTCACGGATGACCCTGAGAAAGTCCGTGAGCTTGTCAAAGTTCATAGTGACCCATACTCAGCAGCTGTTGGAGCCCATGCCGTTGTGATTTGTACAGAATGGGACGAATTTATTGTAAACATAAGATATAATTACATAATTACTTATGTTTAAAAGTTTAAATAGGAAAATGTTTAGAATTGGTTTTATCCAACAGACTCTGGACTACCAAAGAATACACGACACAATGCTTAAACCGGCCTTTTTGTTTGATGGACGGAAAATTGTAGACCATGAAGCACTTCTGCAAATAGGATTTCACGTGGAAACAATTGGCAAACGTGTCACCAGAAGTCCGTTGCTGCGTGGATGGGCGGCGGTGACTCAATCACAATAACTGAATGCTAGCTTCGGCATCCGGAATATTAGCGGCAGCCTCAAAAAACATATTGGCGCTGGACTTAATGGCCGCGAAACTAATTGGCCGTCGAACAATTTGGTTGCCAAAGTTTTTTGACGAACATACCTAGGTACATCGTTGGTGTGTAATTATAGTGAAGTGCAATTTGATTCGACGACCAATTTGTGTGGCGGCCACTATGGTTGCCACCCAATTCGTACGGCGGTCACTATGTCCTGCGGTAGCACCCATTAAAGAGGCTTGCGCTTTTCGGCTGGAGTCGAGTTTAATACTCCAGTCGAACCCCGAATATACATACATGTCCTGCGGTAAATATGTTTTATGAAGCGGCGGCCAATTTGTTCGGCGGCCAATATTCCGCGATTCCGAACTTTGATAATAATGATTGCTTCGACCAACAAGAGTACCAGTTTCGAGTCCACTAAATTATTAATATAGGTCAACAGTGAGATAATGCAATTTCTGAAAACTTTCTAGGGAACAATATATTTTATACCTACTCGCTATTATTCATTTTAAATGCACGTATGTATGCTGTCCACATCGGCCACAGTCAAAAACCACCATAAATGTTATCATTATACTGATTTCATTGGTTTATGTCTGTATACATTTTTTAAACTATTTTGGGATGCTGAGCCAACATTTGAGTTAAAATGTTTCTTGACAAATTACAATTGCAGCAAAATATAACCACTTGTAACAGCAATATTAAAAAACAACAGGAAAGTTTCGCTGACAAACTTATAAGTTTTAATGCTTCATGAATTCACTTCTTTAATTTTATTTAACAAGGTCGAATCATAGGGTCACACCTTTTTTAAGCTTTTTGAACAATCAATAATGTAGCATGTAAGGGTTGTACGGCTCAACGCCGATTATCAACTTCATGAATAAATATATAATTATGTATATACAATAAATGTTAAGTTTCTACAAACAAAAAATTATGCTAAATGCATATATTCGAGTACAATACATTTCTCATAACCGGAACCTACAGTACAATAAATACTGAAATGTTGCAGCTAGAAGTGGTTATGTATCATACGATTAACGATCACGGGGTTATAAAGCTTCGTCAGAGTCAAAACATTTTAGTGTCCTGGTTGAACATATTTTTAGTCTAAAAAACGGTCTATCATTCATCATCAGTACTTTCTGTTTGCACTAGCAGCGTAATAAATTCCAGTAAGTTATACTTTTGTATGTGCTTCAACGAAATTGATGCTTTGCACTAGCAGAAGAGTTCAACACCATAACATAATATCTTATTATATCGCCGTTGAAGATGAAAGAATTGCCATTTAAAATCGATTCCCGTTGCAGATAGTAAACCTTGCACTTCCAACGACGACGTGTGTAATAACATACTGATTGTACAAAAAAAATTTTGCAAATTATTCTTGGTTACACAGCGTGATGAGAAAAATTATATTTCAACTTTTTCATATTTTCTGTCTGACGCAACGAAATTTGCTAACGTTTTCTTCACCCGAAGAGCTGTCAGTCGAGCTGCCGCATTCTGATACCAACATTCTTTCATCAGTTTTGACATTAACTTTAGTGCCTGCGTCAAAAAAGCAACATGAAGCATTAAACAAACGTATAGATTATTTACTTATTTCCCGTCAAAAATTTCTATGCTACTGCTAATGCTTCAGACTTGTGTTGCACAAACCCCTGCACAAAACTTACTTTTTATTAACTTTTAAGTTAATTTCCCATACCATCCTTAATTTAAATCGCATACATAAGATAATAAACGCGGTTCACACTATCCACGCACGTACTTAATACACAGCAAATTAACTTGATCCCTAGGTTCTTGCAGGCTTTCCTTTAATAGTTCAGTAGTAATACCGAACATTTCAAAAACTCTCATTCCGTGGAGAGAAGGACAAACTTTATTAACACAAAACTTGGCACTGTCCTCCACCGAGGATAGCCTAAATAGAATCAATACTGAAAGCTTATAATTATACTACTTTCTGACTGAACCAGCTGCAATATTTTATTTTTTAACACCATTGAACCTTTTTCCCTTTCAGAACCATTAGTTAGACAGATTTTAGGTTTTTAAAGTCTAATACATACATAACTAATTTAAATATCTTTTTAAAATTATAATATGATAAACATACCAAACTAAATAGGTCGTGAACTAGTTTCATTTTCTTATTTGCGTAAACCACTCAAATGTGGTGTAGACTAAGAAAAACCCGTAATTTTTATGGCTTGTTTTCGGGATGTCTAAAATGCGAGCAGTACATAGTTTACAACACAGAATCAATGGTAATAAAAAGTACCTGTACCTCAACTGACTGCCATCTGTTTGGTATAGATGGTCGCTGCTGATCTAAGCAAACAACTTTTCTCATTTCTTCAATAGTTGGATCAGAAGGAACCATGTCATGAAACGGAAGCTGATAGTCATCGAATATACCTGCGATGTTTCAAAATACTGGTGTAAAACAATAACGTTATTTACAATACACAACTGCAGTAATTTGGTCCCTTGTAAACCAATAAATCCATAAGTACCTCCAACATTACATCGCCTTGCAACTTCCCAAAATACTAGTCCCATTGCATATACATCTGCTCTCTTAAATGAGTCGAAGTGGTCTTTATTTATAGATTCATCCAAGACCTGTGGAAAACAACCAAGGTTAATGAGCTCTAATCACAACATCATAATACTTCAGAGTGATAATGAAAAATGACTGTGAATGCGATGTCAAAAATTATGAAAAAGTGGCAATGGGCACAAAACTTTAAATTGAACGCAAATTAAATTAAATAAAAACAATCGTAGTAGGTATAATTGTAATTATATCTACATATTTTCGCTAAAGAGGCAAACCATGCGAAGAAAGATTTTTCACAAATGCAAAGGATGTTAAATATGCTTTCCGTTTTCCCCGAAATGCAAAACAATGTTAAAATTGTCTCTCTGCAAATAGCATTTAATATGGTTTGCATTTGGGGAAAAACGAATACAACATGCTATGCATTTGATAAAAATTTCACATAACACGGCTTGCTTCTTCAAAGACGTGTGTCACAAATACATACACAGTAATTATAAAAAGTAACAAACTTGTAAAAAAAAATTGCCGCAACAGTACAAACCGACTCTACAATGTCTTTTTGTAGATTTCTTACCTCAGGCGACATGTAACGCTTAGTTCCAACTCTACTATTCAATGGAATATCTACTTCATTGGATTCCATGTCATATCGCACAGCTAATCCTAAGTCTCCAATGCAACATGATCCATTCGATTTGACCAAAATATTTTTAGATTTCAGATCTCGGTGAGCGATGGCTGGCTTCCCCTGAGTTCCTACGATTTCCATGTGTAGATGAGCCAGACCGGTGGCAATTGAGAGCGCCATTCTTATCATTTGCACAGGGTCAACGGTTGATCTATTTAAAAAGTCAAATAGGGACCCCTTTTCATGATAATCGGTTACGAGCCAAAGTTGAGTCCATGTTCCATTGTCTAAAAAAATAAAAACACCATTCATATATATAGTTTCCAAGTAATTACAGAAGCTATATTTATTTATCTTAAATAGGAACTTCTTAGGGAATAGGGAAAATAATGGTTCAGAAAAATATCTAATTAACCTTTATTGTCAGCAGCTACAAAACCAAGTATATTTTCGTGACGGAGCATCACAGTTTGGTAAATTTCTGCTTCGCGAAACCAAGACCGCTCTTCTCGGGATGAAAATATTTTGACGGCAACGTTTTCACCCCGCCATCTACCTCTCCAAACTTCTCCGTAACGACCTTTTCCAACCTCTTCAATTAGCTGTACCTGACGCGCAATGCTTCTCTGAAACAATAATGGGAGACCTAAAAGAAAAAATTATAATTACATTGTTGTACTGGTACATTATGAGAATGCGTAGCTTAAATGACTGGGAAAATCATAATTCTATCTAAATCAACCAACGTCATTTTGGATTGGATACAAAAACGATTTACTTAAGTAAATTTGTGGGTAATTGCTGCCAATGAGTAAAAATGACTTGATAAAGTATTGCTCTAATTTTTTACTTCAAAATAGCGCCCAAAAATGCAAAGGAGTTTGGCTGTATGATCTTACCCGATCCAGAACCACTTGTAGTCATTTCAATCATATCTTTGAGACTTGGACCACTTGCATCTACATCAGTACAATTGGACAGATACTGGTCCATTCTGGGAGCGAGTGCATGCTGATACTGTTTATGTCGATCCTTCTTTTGCCACATATAGAAGAAGCACATGACAACGAACAGGCAGATGACAAATATTGGACCAGCAATGATTAAGATCATTTCCCATACACCCATTTCTGTCAATGGTCCTGGTTTAACTATCATTACACGTAAAAATACATTAAAATACATTCTGAACCATCCCATTATCTTCCAGACTTAACACACGTACACTAGTGTCCGGAAATGCAATAAACAAAGCATATAGAATATACTCCAGTAAACATGAAGTAACTTTTAAATTACACGAATGATTGCCTCAAATCCAAATAAAACTGGCTATACAATCTTTTATAACAACACAGTTGCTCAAATAACTTGACTTAATTATGTATATATATAAATTCAAGAAAAGAGACCACAGGCAAATATGTATCATGTTTTATAGTTAATTTCGGAAAATTTAAACAAAACCAAATCGCAGTAAACTATAACCAGTACATATTTTCATACGGCTTCCGCGCTAACAAGGAGGAAGGGAGCAAAGGTAACGAAGGAAAATAGACAGGATACATGGCACCTCAACCCAAATGTTAGTACCTAAGTAGAAAAATGTAGTATTCATTAAAGAAACCATGAGTAAAACAGATTACTTGAAAACAAAACAAAACTCAAACTAATTAGGCAAAGTTCACTTTACACTGCCGTTCTCCCTAAAGTCGTTCTAAAATAAAATCAGTTACACGAAAGATCTCCATAAATTCTACTGTGAACATACATAAGTGCATAGTCTGAAACCATAATGCCTCTAATAGGTAGACACCTCCCATAGCAAATTTTTTTAACATTAAAGGGATAGGGCCCCTCTCAAAATTTCGAAATAATTAACACTAGAAGGGTAAGAGTATCAGCCACTGAGACCCCCAAGAAGCAAGGAGGGTTTCAGGGTATGCGTAAGTACAAGCTTTCTTTTGACAAGGTAAAAACTAAGGCTTTCATACGCCTTCTAAATCTATAGCTCTAAATCTCCACCCTGCACTTGCAAGCCATAACATGGTATATACTTAATAGGTATAATCATAATTATCATTATAAAAATCGAAATTATATGCCATGCACAAACAACCAACCGTAACACGTAGAATGCAACAGAGCTTTGCCAGCAGTTCAAATTACTATATGACATCGTCGGTGAAGAACGAAAACGTACAAATTGCAGTTTGTCGTTAGCAAGAAAGCCTCCAGATCGCAATTTACTGATAACAGGAAAACCTCCAGGTCGGATTTTGTTGATAGTAGGTAATAAGAAAACCAGCCGACTGCAAGTTCGTCGGTGCGCTGCATGGTTAGAGTAATTTGTATCCCAGAAAGCAAGGCAAAACGTCTCAGTGATGATGAAGAAGGTAAACCCCCAGATTTCACTTTGTTGTGAAAACAATCAGACGGCAAAGAAGTTAAATGTAGTGCAACCCGGAGGTTTTCACAGATAAGTGTAATCTGGCGTTTTCCCTTCTTCATCTCCGCCTGGACGCAAAGTTCCGCTTTGCTTCAGATTTGCTCAATATCCATGGTTTTCATTCTTTACCGACAATATTCAAAAATGCAATACGCCGAATTTTCGCACAATTCCTACTTTCCCAACTACATCCCGCCAAATCGAGGTAATAATTACAAAGGAGGACAACGAATAAACATGAAAAATTGAACAAAATTCTTTCGGATTTGCATATGAGCGCTGAACGCACAGTAACAAGGTTTATAGTTACTAAAATACAAACAAGTAAAGCGTAGGTATGCAGTAATTACAGAACAAAGTCTTGCGAGTTCCTATTAAGAAATTACAATTAGAATACACTACACGAATAAATTAACGTTGAAATGTATCACATTTAGAAGAAATATTTTAAGTAAAATAAAGAAACATTTTTACATTTAAAAATATTTAAATCGATGTTACATAATGGAGTAGATACTAAAACTGAGGCTGTAACATTGACATTAATATGAAAGATGTAGCAAAATGAGCAATACAGAGTAATTCAACAATAAAGTAATTGTATTTTTGCATTTTCTAAACCCCAGAGACGATAGATCTCACCTGGGTTGTTAATACTTGTTTGAGATTTATTACTGCCACGAATACAAGGTGAAGGTTCGAGTAAACCTACATTACAGAAATCACGAATTTTGCAACAATCCGCTGCGGCACATGTGCTATCCTTCGATTCACTTTTCGCTGAATCAATACACATACCGATAGGCATTTCCATTACACAACTGCAAGAAAAACATTTGAAATGAAGGCATAAAACACCTACGGGGTATCAAATTTGATTTACAGACAAACGGAATTGTAATATAGAATGCCGTAAAATTTCCAATAATTCCCCAGGAAAATATTCGTTAAACAACTCCATCAGATCGGGGAGTTATTGGAGGGGGGAATTGTTACGCATAGGAAATCACATGTTAAAGGGAATGAATTATTTTTATTTGAATTAATTTTTCCAAACCAATTAAATACTAATATTTAAGAGGGGGAGGAGTACTAGGAAGTTTTACGGCATATTGACTATGCATAAGACCCTTTATATCTCTACCGTAAATGCTCATTGTAAAACCTAGCCAATAACTAGATAACGGTGTAAAATTATATAACAACTAATTACAATACTGCTAAAAAATAAGTCTACTCAAATGCTTGCATTATTATAATGTAAAGACTAACTACACTACTGTACATCAACTTTGTAAGAGACAATGCTACAGGGATGGAATACTTAGGTCACATAATAAAGTGTGCAATACTTTGTGTGCTTAGCTAATATTTAAAATACGGATGAAATTTAGTTATCGCAAATTATATGTAACCTTACGAAAGCTACTTATATCTGGAACTTACTACAATTTACAAAAAAAATTGATCAAGCTGCAAAGCTCAGTAGTACTCAGTACCTATGTCATTTTGTAATTAAATACCACGCACGTCGATAGGCGAGGTACAAATTAATTGACACCGAGAAGTAAATATTACTTATCACTAATAAGCAATAAAATTTATGGAGCAACTGATCTATCAAAAGTCAAGGAGTATGTATCGTGCTTTAAAATTTCGTACCTATATAACAAATATGTGTAGAAACTCATGAGAAAATCCTGATGTTGATACATACATACAAATAGGTTTCAAACAAAGACTCTGTACCTCTTCAATGTACGTGTAGCGACATGTGAATATTTGTTAGCTTATTGATGCAGTGATTTTCACAGTATTAATACGGGTCACAAGATTGCAATACCACCATGCAAATGAATATTGTTAAGTATGATTAATTATGGCTAATTATAGCAATACTTTATCTTCTAGCGTTAAACAACAGTGTGGATGTGGTCACCCCGCGAATAGTCTAGTTTCTAGGGGGGTCCCCTCGTGAAAATTTTTCAGGGAGTGTAAAAAAAAAGGCTTCACAAATGAGATAAAACCGCCCTTTTGCACCTTTTTCAGCGAATTTTTCCATTTCGGAGCAAAGACGACCTTTGTGTCCCTTTTTCAAAAATTCTCAAGGGGTCCCCTGGTACCTAGCAGTATGTACATTCGCGGGGTGATGTGGTATGAACTACAAGTACAAAAGAATGTAAAATTAAGGTTTTTAACAAATTAAGTAAATTCCAACAAATCCAACTCCAACACAGAAAGTGGTAGTTAATAATGACACAGAACTACACTAAGTGATTAATCATTAATACAAATGCATTGCGCTAGACGTGGAAGCTAATACGCCCGAACACACATACGTCGATAGGCGATAGCGGAAAATGTAAAAAGTTGTTGCTGAACATGTTCATTGTTGCCCCGTACAATCACTTGTGTCAACGAGTAGGATCGGTGATTCCAAATTTTAAAACTTTACTAATAATTCTTGACATGCATACTCACAAACAGACTAAACATTTAAACCTAATCAGCATACCTAGCTACAAAATTATTTTCAGTTACCCTAACTTAGCTGCGCTCATGCGTTAGATTAAATGTAATGATTTCAATAACTGTTGTGACCAAGTAATCGAAAGATAAATCGGGGTAAAGCACTTACGGATAAACATTTCTGGTAGGTATGTATCTAAAAACCTACTTGTGGTACCTAGTACTTCAACGTCATTTTCGACTAACCCACGTAATATCGAAAAATTGGCATATGATATTTACGAAGTAAGTATATTATTGCAATCACTAATTGATAAATTATGAATTCAATTTCAAACTAAAGGGCAGATAAAGTTGTACAAATACCATATACGAAAAAACGAAAAGTTTTTACTGCATACAGGATCAGTTTCCATCTTCGTAGTGTAATAGCCAAACTAATAAAATGTGTACGCCTGACTGTTCTCAATACAATGCTTTTACATGAACTCGTTTTTTGGAAGTATATTTATGATTTTGTGAATATTTTTTTCAATAAAAAGGAGAAACTAAAAACTGCTCCAAAAGAAAATTTTAGTTTTCACGTAAGTTGTTCTAAGATCACATACTTTTACCTAAATATCTCTCAGTCGGATTGAATTTCTCTGACTACTGATACTGTGCTTTATTAACTTTAATTAACATTCAATTTCATGTTTAATTACAAACCCAGGGCAAAACAAAATCTTCATAGACGCAAAATAAACTTCGGTACAGCGAGAACCATACATTTAATCGAAAACGGCTTCAATAGATTTTTCGACATAATTGTGTTCGAATGATTTTCCTAAATTTCTGAACGAAACCTTCACCAGAAAATGTCAACGAAGCTTTATCTTATAGCCAACTGCAATACTAAATTGTATTAAATGGTGTTTAAAACAACTGGATATTTGAAGGAAAATATTTTCGAGTGAGTCAACTACTGCAACTCTTTCCCTTCACCAAGTGAAATGCATGAAAAAAGCTGCAACAATTTAAGTGAAGAAGGATGCCCTAAAGATAGTTAACAAAAAGAATACGTAACCAAAGTTGGATGCATGGGCAAAGGTCAAGAGTTCGCGGATGTCATCTTTAAAGGTACCGTAAAACTTCGAATAGAACGCCGGTCTCTAATCCAATGCGGGTCCCTACGTAGACTTATCATGGGATAGTCTTTAAAACAGTAAGGCGTTCAATACAACTCACCCTTATCCCTTATTGACTGAGGGTTTGATAACGAGTTTTGTTTAGAATGCATGGCGTTCTATTACAAGTTTCGCGTTAAAAAGAGAAAAGGCATGGACCTTATTATTTTAGAGTGTTATTACTGGATTGTCTACTCTTAAAATCGAACGTCAGATGCGGACTAGTTATTATCTTTAAAAATTACTGTTGAAGTTGAAAGTATCAGTTTCTAGAGCATTCTTAAATTTGACGAATGGCAAAAAGTAGGTAATGACTGTTACCATGTTTCAATATTCGTACCTAACATTTTTTTAGTAAACAGGAGTTGAAATATCTAATCTAAGTATAAGTATATATATCGATACTTAAATATATAGCTGTATTGTTTTGTTCATATGACTCAACGAATTAGGTATTCAACATACTAATTTTCTCCTACTTTGAGAAGGGTACTTAAAACTTACAGTAGTTACATTGCATTTATGATAGACGGGAAAGAAGAAAATATAATTATGGTCTTTTTTGGTAGATTTGGATTGGAGGCAGTCAATCTAAACCATCAGAATCAGTTCAGCGCACAACAGCCTGAAGACTGACTGCTTACCTGGGGGAGGTGGAGGAATATGTAGTGGTGGCTTCAAATCTTTGTTACACATGTCTATGTCTTTACAACACTTGATGACAAATGATTCATTAATTCTATTTGAATATTCACACTGAACGGGTTTCTCTGGAGGGTACACATCGCGCTTATCCAGGCACCTGCAGTACCACACAAGCCACAAACACATATTTTTACTCACATCAAGGGTTCATCAAAAAATAATTATGAATACTGTAATGTAACCAACAAACTTCAGACTGCATCACAATCCTTAAGTTTCTACAATGAAACAGGCTAAAAATTAACCTACCTAGATTACATCACTACTTATAAAATCGCAAGAATCTGTAAAATAAACCATACGTAAACGAACCTGAGAGTGCATGTGTGGGACTGTGATTCTTTCAGTGACATTAAATATTGTGTGAATGAAATCAAAGCTGTTCGTTACCTTGGTCAGATGTTGTAGTTTGAAATACAATCTCCCCCTACTTTCTACGATATAAATTACCGTGTAGTTACTGAAGAACAAAGCAAAACTGGCGAATGTATTTGCGAAGAATCCAGTCATTCAGTCAACCATAATTTTTCGAAAATTCCGGTGATGATAACGATACGTAAAAAAGGGCCACTAAACTCCCCCTTCCGCCCTCGTTACAAATTGAGTCAGTTTGCATAAATTTCTTTGTACAATATTCATACTAATTACTCGCACTAACTTTGGGACATGTACGTAGTAATCGAACCAAAGTTTTATAAAAACAAGCTTTAATTTTTCAATATGGAAAAAATAAAAGAATAAAACCGCAAAAAAACTTTTACAAAACGTACATAAACCTACAACTTTTACAGTTAATATCCGACGGAAGAAAACAAGTGTCATCAAATTATGTACTAACCAATTGCCAAAAAAACCTTACTTAAAAGCACGGCATAACACGATAGAATTAACATGAAACTGCAGCTTTTGTAGCTACGGTCCCGTTTATGTCATTTTAAAATAGGTAATAAGTCAAAATTTGAAAATATATGTTGTTCTAAATTCTTGTGGAAACTTACGATTTTCTACTTACGATCCTACGAAATTCAAAGAAGGATGAAAAGAGATTTAAGGATGATCACAAAAATACTGTCAATTAGCTATATTTGATATGAAGACCTAACATATTAACCTACCTAATTATTTTTTCCAAGAACATGAGAACCACCAACTGTGCTGACAAAGCTAAATACCCAACCCAGTTCCTATTACAAAGAATTTTGTATTTTTCAGGCTGAATTCCTTTTGATCCCATGTATTACAATGAAGCTCTTGAAGAACTTTTTACACGCATTTTAGGAGACAACAAAAAATTGAAAAATATAGAACTGAATTTTGTTATCAAATCTGCTATTTTATACATACGTAAACATCAACACAGACATAGATAGGGGCATAGGTATTGATCTAATCGGGTTTATCATCCCCAGGATATTATACTCTTTCAGTACGACAAATTGCACGCTTTTTGAATCAAGATTACGTGCATGTGTAACTTAAATCTTTCACTAGCAGACGCTGAAAAACTGATGATTGCTACATTAAATTTAGTTTAAGTAGGTATAGTAGAAAATGAAGCCAAGAAATTGGTAAGAACATAATTATGCATATCAATAATCCATTATACACTATAAAATGACATTAAAATCCTTACAAGAATGTAATATGAGCTTTGCTGAACTCTGAATAATTCATAAATCACTTTGAAATATGCACACACCATTAACTGCAAAGCTAAGCAAATAATCAAATCAAGTATACGCAGCTTTCAAACGGCTTTGCCTACGTAAGTACCTACTTTCTTCGTGAATCACCACGATTAGAAAATATGATTATTACCAAACCATAACTATCGCATCATATCCTCATCCTAATGCTGATACAACTATTGAGGAACTCAACCTTGGTTCCAAATATTCATTCACAGATTTTATACGAGGCAGTTTCGTTATGATAAAGACATTTCATAACCATACATCTGCGATAATAGGGAAGAACATAATATCCGAAATAGGCAACACTTTGTCCAGAAAAAACTTCCACATGCAGAAGTGATTGCGAAATCAATCTTCAAATCTGTAATTCCGTCAGAAAATTTTTGCCTTTTATATCGCTTCCTAGAATATGTCAAACCAAATATGTTTTACGGAGTGTAGGTAATCCTATGGATGCATTTGTTCTTAGTGACTGAACGGTGCTGATGGAGCGCTCACTCAAATTAATGAAGTGTTGTTAAACACAATCAAAACCAACAAATCCGCACTCACATATGCACGCGAATACAACAAATACGATTTAACTCGAAAGCATAATTATGACACCAAAATAAACAAATTGATTCCGTAGGTAAGTACAAAACATACAGTTTCAATCAAGTTAAAATGAATTCGGTAACAGTTACAAGGGTAACAATCTTTTACAAAACTTGCAAAATCAGCTACAACCGGTTATATAACAGAACGACTAAAAACAAGTAGTCAGTAGTATGGGCGGTTAAATACTATTCGGTTAACAGTTCAAGCGATAATCTAGACTCTCAATATTTTAGTTTGCTTTAGAGCCAAAGATAGCCAGATAATAAAAAAAATCCAGGGAGATACACTAGTGGTAACGGAAAGATATGATTCTGGGGTGGAGTTTAAAAAAATCACCAACTCTATAGGCTTGAGGGAATTTCGTTAGGTTTCTAAATACAAATTGATCGTGTCCAATTTGAATTATCTATCACCTCTGATTTACCTGGTGGGAACGGAGAAGCAGACTGGTTTTGATTTCGTATGATATCAGAAGTTACGACAGGAAGTTCAGGTAAAAAGTCCGAATTGCATAAATCATAATCCTTACAGCATTGGAGAACATAGTTAGACTCATTTTTTCGACACGATACGGGATTCTCAGGGGGGAGACTGTTTTCATACGACAAACACCTTGGCACAGCATCAAATTAGATCAAAACCTCCAACTTTCATGTTATGCTTGCTTTAACACCAGCTGACGTCAAACGTCATAAAACCCATCGTCATTCAAGTCAATTTTTATATTTAAATAACTAAATACTTTAAAAGAACTCTAGAATGTGAGCTCTAGGAATTTATTCTATCAGGTCTCATGGCTATATTAAACTATGTCACTACGTTAACCATTCTTGTGAAACCGTCTAAGTTACATGTTATCATGAGTTAAAGCAACCCGGGAGAAACCGTTTATTGTAAACAAATATCCCTTTCGCCTTTCAGTATTTTGCATACTTTGACATCTACAATTCAGAAATGATCAATAAGCCTAGAAATTAACTGATAAATGAACCTCTAAATTCTGATACAAATTCATGATTAGTCTATCCAGTATATGATCATGATTATGCACACTGGCATTTTTTGCCGGCAAGATTTTTTACATTAACTTAATTTTGGTGCTTAAAAATAGAGCAAATCTTCGTTAAGAAAATGCTCCCTAAACTTTCAAAAGCTGCACTAATTAAACGTCAGAATGTGTCCTATTGCTCCCGGTAAAACTAATTGGCACAAAAGGTTAAGGTTCAGACAAATAATTTCAATTCATGTGTAATTTGTGAAGCTCACTGACTTACGTTTTTTGAAAATGAAAGTTAACGCTATCCTAAAACACAGTGAGAATGCTAATACTTTAGGAGCAAATAAATGATGGTGACCAAGATGACCAATTAACCTACCAACCCTGCTACAGTTGCAACGCTATAATTTCTAAAAAAATTTAATTCGTGTTAAATGCATATACATTTATGTATACAACGAACGTTATTTACGTATCATGAATCTGTATCTATCCTTGATTTCTCCTATTAATTTCGTCAAAGTACTACCTTATAGCAGGTATCTGCCAAATGTGATGTAACCATATGTTAAAGACCTAGCCACGTATCTAAACTTCTTCATCTGAAATTTTTACGTTTTGATGCCTGTATGAGTAATCCGAAAGTTTGACACTAAAATCAGCTTACCGGTAAGAATATACAATCACCCCCTTTTCCATCGACGTTGAGGTGAAACAGTACCCGTCTGTTTCGCACACGTTGTCGTTGCAAATATCGCAACGACATTTCAATCCTACAAATGAAAGAAACATTTCCCCGTAAAACCACAGCTATCAGTAGTGCTTCTTCTCAAATTGCATATGAAGAAATAGAAATAAAGAAAAATAATCAAAACTTCATAAAAATAAATATATTACCTTCGACTAGTAAAGATAAGTCACACCATAAAATAGGTATGAGAAATGGTAAGCTTTTAAAAATTCCAGTCAACTTCATTTTTGCTGACTCCTATTTCGAAATAAGTTTGTAATATAATACAAAATTCTTTCTTGTTCACGCAGGACAAAAATTCCACAACATTTTAAAGTCTTCTGAGATATGTGGTCGATTGGACCGCGATTTCTGTGATATTTTAAAAATGTCTGAAAATAAACAAACACGGTCATACAAATTATTTCTTCTTACAAAGGATAAATAAATACATTTATGCAATTATTACACTTTATGATTACAATGGAGCATCCTGTAAGGATGCAAGGAGAATAAACTTAAAATTAATGCTATCATACTTGAACTACAATTACTACTGAGCAATCATATTAATCATATTAATGCTATCTCTACGCAAGAATACTAAGCACTGACTATATAATCGTTAAAAAATATGCTTTAATACAACATTGATAGCGCTTACAAAACTGTAATCTCATTTCAACATGCATGCGCCCCATGAAATAAATTTCTCGTGGTATTCAGATATTAAATTGCTTACTACAAAATTAAGGAAGCTAAGGGTATAAACAAAATAAAGACATAATTATTGTTGTTTATTCTCATACGTACTAACTAAAGTCAAACAAAAGTCAAACAAATTCTTAATATCTCATTTG
>JAAXYX010001926.1:0-19883 GCA_036851915.1 Ptenothrix huangshanensis | reverse complement strand
TGCGTCCCGTAGAAGCGTTCCCAAAAATAAAATTAAAAAACTCGAAGTTGCATCACCTTATATAGCCAGTGAAGTTCAACCGCCTTGGTTAGGTGCCAACTTTGGCACCTAGTTAACATGTTGTCATTTCATCCTACTATCAGAAGCGATAGTAATATCAACAGCCGCTTAATTATTTGAATATTATACCAAACGAACAGAATAACAAGAAAATCTGTAGCATTACGCTGCTTAGAACAACGTTTCTCAAAATCGTTCTTCAAAACTGGTTACAAATTCTAATAGGAACGAACTTTTATCGAAGGTGAAAAGATCTCGGTTTTTATTTTTTTATTAAACATGTCTACAAAATATAATTTTTTAACCAAAGTCCTTTTTCATATTCATCCCCATCAGGGGAAGGCGTGGAATGAAAGGTGTGAAAAAAGGCATCCTGAGCAAAGCTGCCCCACTCATATCTTTCGTTTCGAACCACTTGCTTGATTCGAATGAAATTTTTTGCACATATACTTCGCTCAAAAATATTAGGAAGTTTTCAATCGCTTTGGGGAAAAGTTCAAAAAAGGAGTCACTTTTGAATTTAAAAAATGACCCTATTTGAAAAAACTCAAAATCCGCATTTATGCTCCGATTGATGTCAAACTTGTTTCCACATAAGTAAAACAACATTTTAAACACTTTTTATGTCTACAAGTGTTTTTATTTGAGCCTTCGTTACGAAATTATACGAGAACGGAGCGTGGTTAAAAAGGTAAATAGCGGCGTTAAGCCTTGACATTATTTTAATTTGGCAAAATCGCGCGTTGAATAACTGTACATTTTCCTAAAAAAAAAGCGGAGCTTGAGAATAAATTGAACGATTCAGACCAATAAAGCCAGGTTCGTGAAAAAGGGTTTTCAGGAAACAAGAGACAAAAATAATTTTTAGATAACCATGCTCACGTTAATATAGTAAGTTACAGCAAGATTCAATCAGCGCTAATTATATAAGAACCAGTATTCCGTTAATATGAACGAACTTTTATCGAATGTGAAAAAATCTCGGTTTTTATATTTATTATTAAAAATGTCTACAAAAGATATTTTTTCGCGCGTCAAGTATAAATGTCTTTTGTCATTGGTTCTATTTTCTATTTTTATTTTTGAAATTTTTATGCTACATGCATGTATATAATGTTATGTACATACATATACACAAGATGTACACTCATCGTCAATACACTGTAATAATGTTTTAGCTTACTTGCTTTTTCTCAATAAATGTATACAAACGACAAGGCACAATAATGCATTAAAAAACGTTTGTATACAAGGGATAGGGATGCAAAAAATATGCTCCTTGTTCGAGTTAAGAATATCTTTAAATGTCGTAATGGATTAAATGGATGAATTGTTGGCACTGGTCTACGGTGTTCTCTACTCGAATTTTCTTCTCTACCTGAGAGTCTAAGGTGTTCTCTATCTCCAAACCCTTCTCTACTCACTGTCTAAGGTGTTCTCTACCCCAGTAGTTTGATACAGTAAGATTAATAAGTAGACAAAATTTTTGAGGTAGAGAACACCTTAGTCTCTGGGGTAGAGAAGGGTTTCGAAATAGAGAACACCTTGACAGTGGTAGATAACACCGTAGACCAGTACCGAATTGTTTAATGTACGTTTTCAAATTGTGCGTAAAAAACTCCAAAAACGATTTTGGGAACTTTTACTGTGCGAATGCCTTCTAAATAGGCTATTTTTAAATAAAGCTCCCAGTTTACTATTATGCCGTGGCAGCTTAATTGGCTACAGTTTTTGGCGACGAGATTATTGATGTTATGAAGCAACGCATGCTTATATACCTACATATATGAGTTGCCCAATACATATTAAAGGATACTGTAACAAATTCCCTAAAATCAGTACCTTAGTTTAGTAAACCTCTCGATATTAGCATTTACCTCTTGCCAATGTATGTATGTATAATGCACCTCTGTAATAGTTTGCGACCAACGATGAACGAATCAACCTATTTTAGTAAAATAAAATAATACCACATAATGATATTATTCTAATCCAAACCATTATATCATTTTCATTCATAGTTTCTTGGTTTCTTCCTCAGAAATTGCAACGAAAATTTTTAATTTTTGGGTGAATAAATTGATGTCATGGAAATTGTCTGATAGCCTGAAAGATAGTTTTCACATACACATATTTATTCTTTCATAGCTACCAACTATAGCTCAGCTGATGTGGATGCTGTTGTTGACTACTCTTCGAAAGGATACCTTACCAATGCATTTTCTTATTTGGCCACAGCAGTGCGGTTCTCAGTTTCTCAGTATACATTCTAGGTGTTTTATTATTAGTGAGTGGTACCTTGATGGTGACGCAATTATGATGAAGATGATCTGCAACAGGTAGTGTCGTCCTGTGTTTGTTTATTGCATTGCATTTCATTCGATATTGCCTTTGCAGTTATGTATAGGTATCACAAACTGACACAGACACAATTATTATGAATTGCTGAATTATTATTATTGTGGCAGATTAATGCAATGCGCAAGGCTTTTGAACAATAGCAAGCGATTGTATATTTTTAGATGCTATTTTTACCCTTCGTCTCAAATTACCTTAGTCAGGTTGGTTATAATTATACGCATTTGTACACGCAGCAAGTGAGCAAGTTAAGTTGTGCTTTGACTGCTTTGTAAATCATATACACCTGACTATGCTATCATATATTCGTCCTTCGTATAGGTAGTTCGTATTTCGTATGTATATCGTATTGTATTACCACACCACAACCACAGAAGCTTAAACCTATAGCTAAAGTCAGCGCAGTGAAAGGTAAGTGTAGGATGGAAATGATGTCAGTCAGGATTTTAACCCTAAAAACTTTGTACGATTTTACCCATAGATAGCTCAAATTAATGAAGCTGTCAGTCATGATCATATCCCATTTTAAAGTGTAATGTAAGTACATAAGGGTTGTTATTGTTGATCTAAATATTTAATCGTAACGTCAATAAGTAGGTGAGTGAAGTTGAAGGGAAGTTTCCGGGATCTCTCAGTCTTCAGTTAGGATGTTTATCCTGCATATCATTTATCCTGTGCCTGTGCCTGTGCCTGTACTCCGGGTGAAGTAAAAAAATTCGTGTGGCTGTTACACAAGTGAACAGATGATTCTTGTTTTCTATCGTTATCTATAGGTAATGGATAATTTTGTTGGAGCGTGTTGTATTCTTTGTGTTTTCAATTGGTGTTAAATATTCCCTTTTGTGTGAGACAATTGACAATGATTCAAGTACAATCGATCATATGGTCTTGGATGCAGTTTCAACTTTCAAGTTTATATCATTGTCAACATTTTTTTTATGTCTTGTAAATAATGGTCAACATTTTATTTTATGTCTTGTAAATAATGGTCAACATTTTATTTTATATCTTGTAAATAAACTAATGTAAACGTCGTAGTTAATGTAAATGCATGAGAACTTTTATTCGAATTATACAATAAAGTGTAAGTAATGTAGTAGTTTTATTATTACTGAAAGTTCGAGCTGGAAAATGTGTTTTTTCTCCAGGAATTGTAAAATCAACTACTCCAACACTTACATTAATTGTATAATTAAATCAATATTATATACATTTAATAAAATTAATCACTAAAACTATTTAGTTTTTAGTACTGAATTCAATAGTGGCCTTGGCCCTGACATCTAATAGAAAATAATATTTGGGTTTTCCCTTGAGACTTTCACTACTGCATTGTTGAATTGAATATTTTTTCTAATAATTATTCAATGATATTTTTGATTGTTAAACTCACGAATTCAAACGGTGAACGGGTGAACGGAAGAAAAGTTCAACGGAAACGCAGGACGGCAGGACTTGACGCAGGACCATGTTCCGTGACAGAGTCCTAAATTCTTCGAGGCACTTTTGTAAAGTTAAGCGTAGGGCATAATAGAAATCCTCTTTTGATAAAATTAAAAATGCTTCGAAGAGTCGTTATTACAATATTAGTATCAGTATCTAGAAGAAGCAACGATAAGTGGTAGATAACTTAGACACGTTATAGGTTGGGTATATGTAGATTGTAGTTTTTTTAAAAGAAAATCGACGTTAAAATATTTAGTTCAACCAGCTCCTGCACTGCACGACTGCATGCTACAGTCAGGAGTAATTACAAGTTGGTTAGATTAACGAACTAGGACGCTGCATAACACAATTGCATCCCTTCGTGTAGTCCTTCTCACATTTTTGAATAATTTAATTTTTTAAAATCGCAGATTGTACTGACATAACCAAAGGTTTATTCTGGAACAAGTGGACACTTTCTGATTGGTTGCAATTATTATTTCTGATTACCATCTTTTATGCTTGCTTTTATTTTGTTTTGCAGGTTTTGGTGGTCTAAAGTCTTTGAGTTTTGGCAAATGATCTCCAGTGAACTTGCATTCAAAAGCAGTTGTCGTTGTTCCTTCAGTAAAATCGTAATATTTGGAAGAAGTTGTCGTCAGCAAGAACAACTTCTTAACCCCTTGACTTGCAATGGAGGATTCATATGGCGAGTCTAATGCAGAAAGAATAGATTTAAGTATTTCTCAAGTACCAGTTGATCCCGTAGAATCAGTAGAAATTGAAAATTTGAAGATTGAAAATACAAGGACTGAGGCAGAATCGTGTGAAGCTATTGACGTGAATGATAATGTGGAAAAGAGTGAACTTAATAGGGAAATTGATAATCTCACACCGAAGGATCCAGGTGTAGATAGCGATGTAGATTATGGAGCGATCAAGCTAGATACAGTTCCAGTTGAGGTACACATAACATTTTCATATTAATCTGAAAGCTATAGCTGTCGATAATTTCATAATTTGTTGCATAATCTTGAAACACAGATTTTAATTTTAGTGGTATCGTAATTGCAGTTAAAGATTCAAGAAACTTGTTTAATTCCTTGCGCTTTGTTATGCTGTCATTTTATACCTTTGCTTACATTTTATTTTATAACTAATTGTTACTACTTGTTCATATAGTTTGCTATCGATAAATTCGATCAACAAAAAGTTCTATTATACTGTATTTTACAGATCTTCCTGCATATCTGTTCTTTCCTTGATTCTGGATTTCTTTTGCAAAATGTTAGCTTGGTATGTAAGCACTTTTATACGATTCTGGCAAACGAAAAAACATGGAAAATTCGCCAGGAGAAACGGTGGGGGAAAAATGGAAAATATCCCCCTGTTCCTGGTATGCAAAGCGATGAACTGTAGTATATTTATGTTAGACACTTTCCCCTTGCTTTTTACTAAACGATTATTCAATGGAATACGTAATATGAAATGTGTTCATTTATTTATTTGAATCTTTTTCTTCTGCTAAAGTTGATGAAGATACCTACTCTTGGAGCCGTGCTTGCTGGAAACGTGAAGAGCAAATCAAATTATGGGGAAATAATGGTTCAAATCTGAGGAATATAGAATTAAGAAGTCATATTGCTTGTGTTGATGCTGTTCATCTTTTTGATGTAAGGATAATTTCATATCGGTGTAGAGATGTTTATTAGTTTTTCTATAATTAAAACAGTGACCTTATTTATAGGTCAATAATTGTATTTTTACAATTACTATTGATCATTGTTTACTTTCATATATTTTAGTCTGGTAAATATTTGGCCACTGGCTCGCGAGATCGAAGTATCATTATCTGGGATGTGGAAAAAGCCTTCGAAAGTAGCCAAGGTCCGAGTGAAAATGGAAGGGCAGTTGCATCATCGGCAGCAAAAATTCACGAAAATCCTACTGCCCACAAGGGTTGGATATGGGCATTCACTTCTAATCAAAATCATTTATTATCCGCCAGCTGGGATAATATCGTCCGGATCTGGGATAAAAAAGGAGACTTCCGATTAGTTGCTGAATTACCGTAATATGCGCTTGCATAATTATTTCCATATCGATTTATTTCTTGTATGAAAATGGTAATTGCATTGTGTACCCTTTCTGAATAGACCTCAAAGAGTGGCATGCCTTTGCTTGGCGATGACAGAAAATGTTGTGGCATGCGGAACCTACGATAAAAAAGTCCTTTTGTTCGATCCTCGGGAATCAGAATATAAGTCCATTGTATCATATCAAGTGCATAAAAAATGTGTACTGGCTCTTGGCATGGATGAAACTCGAATAATTTCTTGCAGTGAGGATGGGAAAACAATTCTATATGATATTAGAGCTCAAGCAGCTGTAAAGACCATCTCGGTATGTTTTCTTTTCATTACTACATTACCCAATTAAAAAACTTATGTTGGAGTTAAAAATAGCCATGTGTTAGTTGTTCATAGTTCTGGTCTTAAGTAGGATACCTGCATAGATCAAACCAAAGGTTAATAACACATTGATATAATTATATCTGCGTCAATACAGAGATTTGTTGGAGTTTGTTTGTATTATGCATTGCAGCTACATAAACTGCTTTTGATTTTTTATGGTGAGAGTTATACACCTACAGATATTGTTATTTAGGTATATATCACGATTCGAAAGTTCAAGGCGATTGTTTCTAAAGCTACCAAGGTCCATAAACAATAGGTACTATGGAAGTTTTTACTATATTACTTGTTAAAGCTGAGTGCTATTGTTTAAGGATCTTGATGTTACCTCTATACATTTTAAGTTATTAAGCATTAAGCTGGTTCATAGTTTTTTCACCGCATCAGTTTTTATTTAATGCACTTCAAACTTTTACGTTTTTGAAAGGTTTTTGTACCAATCAACAAGTATCTCAAAGTTAGGCAGTTTTGATCTTTCCGAAATCTGTCCGATTTAGATTTTAAACATCAATGTTCTATTTTGTTACAGCTATCTCCTGGTGCTTATCCTACTTGTTTATCATTTCGTCGTGAAGATCCTGCACCTCTTTTCTACATTGGCGACCGTACCGGCCGAATCCATTTAGTAAATTCCGATCTGTTTGAAATTGTTCAGGTCAGTTCTTTTGTACATACGATATTTACTTTTTGTTACTACGAACTTGTATTACAACAAAAAATAAATATGTGATGGGGGCATAGTTATCTATGTACTTCAAAGTTTACTCTACATTTAGGGATTCTTGTCGCAAATTTTGTAATTTAAATTTTTAAATTTTGTAGACCTACGACATAGGTCATAAGCAAATAGTACAAGGTGTGTTCCACAGCCTTGGAAGTGTGATGAGCTGCTCTAAGGACGGGCATTTGAAAATTATGGAACCTAGTTTTGGTCTGAATGAACTCGCCTCCATCAAGATTGATTCGGAGTTACCAGGAGTACGTCGTAAATTATTTTAGTTTAATACCGTATTCAATTTTAACAGTATATGGAACAACAGAACTGAATGGCACTGGTGGTTGATGTTTATTGCAGGTACATTCCTTCAATAATACAGTAGCCTTAGCAGGTGGAGATTCTGTCGTTCGTCTCTGGGCTCCAGTTGAAGGCTTCTAAACCAATTAAAATAAAAGGATTCTGTATCTACTGATCGTACCATTGACCGTGGAAGCCGGACTTAACTACCTACTTAATCTGTTCTTAAGATTAATGTCAGTCTTTCCGAGTATTTCATATAATTATATTATTAAAATAACATACCTACTATAATACTACAACGTGGCACGGTACTACTCACCATACCATCAATTGGACTGGACTACTGAACTATCAGCAGGCATTTATGATTTGATCGCACTAAGGAATTCACAAATAAATATAATCGTTAAGATAATTATATTATGTTTAATTAGAACGTAGTAAAAATTGTAAATGACGTTGTGCACTAATGTAATCGATTATTTATTAAGTTTGAGTTTTTCTTTATTAACGTCTCAGATTCTTCCTTTTGCAACAGATTTCTATTGGTGGATTGATACCTAATTTGGTTAGTTAAGGAGGAAAGTTTCATGCTAATAATAGAATGCTATTAGCTTTTTTTGTGTGCTATGTGTTGGTACTTAATAATAATTATAGTTTTATATACGTGCTATCACTTTTTGAAATCATGTTGACACATTTAGCTATTTTACTAACACGCGCATAGTTTGAAGACATCGTCATTAACGCAGTAACGAGTAGTAACATTAATTAATACATTTATAAGATTGCATACGCAACGCCCGCGTTATTCCCAATTCAAGTTTTTTATACCTGTGTATCACCAAATCGATAACGAAAAGTATTAATAACAATGAAATCCTTTAGATTTCACCAATTTTTACTGCAGCTTTGATCTAAATAAATTATTGGAATAAATCGTTTGTAAACTATTTATAAGTTGTGCTGTGTATCTGATTCAAACAGTCGTACATCATGAGGGATTTAACATAGAGTCGCACATAGATTACGAATTTGTTGTGATATGTGTTTGTTTGTTTCGAAAAGATTAAAAAAAAACTTATAACTATAGACTATAGTCTATGACATGTGGAAATTTTAAATTTTACGCATTCGTAGCCAGTTCATTCCTCACACATACGATGGCAATAGTAAATTATTCTAATATCTGCATATTTATAATAAGATCAAATAATAAAAGACAATATTTATGGACAGGTTACATAAAAATTAAATATTGACGAACCTTGTTACAACCTATTCCTATAATTTGCCTGATTCTTACAACCTATTCCTTTAATTTGCCTCATTCTTACAACCTATGCCTATAATTTTCCTGATTCGGCAAAATTTTCGAAAATTACCTTACATGATACATCATTCGAAGCGTCTTGGCGAGTAGATTACGAATATCAACATCTTCGAAGCACTAAATCATATCTTGATATGATATCGACTTTGTTTGAAAAACCCCGAAAAACGCCAAAAATCCCGGGTGTTTCGAAAATGCGAACGGTATTCTGAAACAGGGAACACGAGCTCGTGCACAGTTCGATTTACTCATCAATAAGGCGACCGGAAAGCATAAAAAGCACGAAAAGCATTATAAAGCACTGAAATGCTGGTCGCCAGTTTTTTAAGCTTTTGGAAACCTACTTTGACCAGAATTGTGAAAAAAAAAAATTTGAAAAAGCATAAAAAGCATTTTGAGCTCCTAAAAAGCATAATTTTAGCATTATGGAGAAAAAAAACACTTTTTTTTTAGCATTTTGAGCCAGATTTTCAAAGTTTTAGATTGTATTTGTTTGAAAAAACTAAATTTTGAAAACGCGTTTGAAAAAAATTGTAGCTTTGAGAAGCCCAAATTTTAAAATATTTTTCAAAGGACTTTGAAACACTAAAAATGACGTTATATTAGCAATTGGAGGGATTGAACAATATTTGAAACCTTTTTTTACGCAAAAAACGCATTACATACGTACTATCAAAAATGCATTTTCAAAACGCATAAAAAGCATTTTTAGCTCAAAAAAGCATAATTTTAGCATAATGTTAGCATTTTCGAACAACAAAAAAGCATTTTTGGCATATTGAAAAGCCTGAAAAAGCATTTTTTAAAGACAAAAAAAAGCATTTTTCTGGTCGCCTTACGTCATCAATACCGTTCGATTCTCGATTGACAGATTGACACATCACTCTGAACTGAGGTACTGAACTGAGGTGTTCTCTATTTGAAATTTCTTCTCTACCCGACTATAGCGTGTGTTCTCTACCCCAAAGCCTTCTCTACCTGACTATAGTGTGTGTTCTCTAGGTTTTTGGGTAGAGAACACACGCTATAGTGGTAGAGAACACCGCGAATCAGTACCGCTCAACATTTTGCACAGAATTTCAGTATCATTTCAGAGCAAACTCTATACATATATACATTTTTTGAAAAACGCAAAGAAGGCTAAACAAAATTTACTGTGGATGCGAAATCTATGGTTTGGCCATGGCGTATCATTACTTTCATTACCATGATGTACATATGAAAACACGCACATATGTACATCAGTAACTACAATTAATATCACTAATTGCATTTAAATTAATGTTAAAACATTTTGGTCGTACCGCTTGAACTACGCATGCGTTCTATGGCATGGCATGTGGCGAATCAGTACCATGATGTTTTACTACATTTTTCAAAATTTTAGAAAAGTGCATAGTGTGACATACATGGCCATTGGATGCGTCTTGACGAGTACATTACGAATATAAAATTTTTTAACCTTCTTTGACATTTTTTCAAGAAACGTGGAAAAACGAGCTTTTTTGAAAATTTTGAAAAAATGTTCAAAACTGATAACGTGGCCAACTGTATCAACTACACGCTCAAAAAAATGGGCAAAATTTTACAGATATAAGGGTAAAAATTTACAGATTTTTCGACTGTCGGGCCCTTACAGGCATTACTATTAAAAACTTTTACTGCAAAAATCTGTTAGCGTTTTACCGTAACTTTACAGTTACTTCTTACAGTAACTTACTATTATTCTAGCTAAAACTCCCTTAAATGCTACAGTAATTCCTGTTACCCTAGCTTTAACCCGTATGAACGTTAATTCTACAGTAGTTTACTAGCTAATATCCTAGCTATTGCCCATATGACAGTAAAGCGCGCCTACCTATACGCCTACTTATATGCGCCTGCATATAATGCAGGCTAATATAGGCAGGCTAGCAAAAATATGCCAAATAAAGGTTAGGGTGTAGGTAGGCGAATTATTTTAACGAAATGCCTACAAGGCCGTATTTGCTTTGTAGGCAAAACGAAGTGGATGTAGGCTGCAGGTAGGGAATTTTTTCAGTATTTATTTTTGAGCTGAAACCGAATCTTGTCACAGGACAGATTATCCAGAAAAGATTATCATTAGGTAACAGAACTAACGGCTAGCAGTAAAATGTGAATACCTACGTTTGTTGTCTGCTTTAATTCATACCAAAGGCCATACACTATGGAGCTGTTGTTGTAGGAGGAAGAGTCTATGAACAATGAACATAGTAGGTACACACTTTGTGACTCAAATGTGCACATGTCCTGTGATTTCGCATTTAGGATAAATAGGTAAACATGAGGGTTATCCTGCTTCTTTGATGTATATTTATATGCATATCGTCGATGAAGAGTCAAAATGACCTAAATCCAAATGTCGCTAAAATCAATATGCACTAAATCCAAAACCGCTTAAAAACAGCATGACCAAAATCCACATTTAGACTAATGGATTTAGGTCATTTTGCTTTTAACTTGCATTGGATTTAAGTCGTGTTGCCTTTGGATGCAATTGGATTAAGGTCATTTTGACTCTTCATCGACGATATCCTTATTTATATTTAAAATTATTTTCAAACATGTTTATTAGCATTTTCTAATGTAACGTGCTACTAATTTAGAATTATGCCAGTTGATAATGAGTTTAAAAGCGAATTATAAACAATCGTTAGTTATACTGAGGATACTATTTTCTGAAATGATGTTAAATGTAGCGTAAAAATGCTACGTTATTTTAATCGCCAATTTTGCATTTTGGATTTACGTTTGCCTATTTTGTAGTCGCTATTTGTAGGCAGGCAACCTTTTTTAAAAGCCTTGTAGGCAGGCTGGTTAATTTTGCCTAACCTACATTATAGATAGGGCGATTTTTTAACGGTTATTGTATGTAGGCTTAGGTAGGCACAAGAAAAAGTGTAAAGGCTTAGGCAAATATAGGGTATGCATTTCATTTGCGCATCTCTGGTTTGTCCTATAAAAATTAATGAAGACGGCTATTGAATTTTTTATAAGAAAAAGTTCCTCAAAAGAAAGGTGACGTTCATGGGGTTCCAACTTCCAACTCGAAGCATCCAGCGTAATATAGCCCAATGCGCTAGACCTCTGCGCTGCATAGGTAACAGTTACCAGTGCTGCTTTTGAGCACCTACACTTCCGGCAAATCACAAGATCAATGGAAACCTCGGTTGAATTTTACTAGTAGATTATTCTATTAACCGATAATTGCACAATAGTTACTTCTATTAAAAGTTTTTCTGTAAAAATTAATAGCGATCACTGTTGCTTTCCCATGTTAATAGAGAAACTTATTAAACCAAAACCAACCAGATTTCCCATTGAACACTTTTTCAAAAAACGATTTTCCCTATTACGATTGATAGAGAGCTCTATTATTTTTTTTAATAGAAATCTCTATTACACTTTTTTTTACTGTGTAGTAGGGATCTTGTGCAATACGCGTCTTCATTAATGTTTAAAGGACAAACGGTAAAACGAATTAACGTTTATAATTATTGATTTTAAAAGATGGGCCCGGTAAATGATTAACATTTAAAACTATTGACGTATTTAATAGGTTCCTCAGTTCCTCTATGGATGTTTTTGTTGTAGTGATTTCTTTTAGAAGATAGTAGATATCCGGTCAATTCCGGTCTATTTTTAGCGTGTAGCAATGCGTCTCTGATCAGTCTGATGGGCTGTAAATTATAGCCCATCAGATTGATCATATTATAGTTAATTAGACCTTTCTGTTGTACCGTGTGGTTGACGCACAATTGTGAAATCGTGGCCAATGGATTTAAGTCACTGCTACCAGTGCTATCGTGTCTGTCCTTTGTAATGCAAGTACCTGATGCAGATTCCTGACAAACCAGAAAGATACAACTACCTGCTGAACTGGGGGAAATTCAACAACCCTGGTGGATTCCTATCTTGTTGACTTGTTGTGTACCGTTGTACGTTGTATACCGTATATGTTGCAGATCCACACCCGAAACGGTGGTTGTTGGGGCATGTAATGAAACTGTAGTTTCGGAATAAACACATTTTACGGGTTTATTTCATATTTATTGACGCGCAGGAATCTAGAATATTATTAATCAAGACATGTCTCCGTTATTCGTGTTCCTGTGTGCTTCTGCAGTATTGTTTTCAGAAGGTAATTTCTTGTCGTTTTTGTGTAACTAAATGTAATTGTTTAACTATGAATGGGTGACATCATACTCAAATTTAAATTGTAATATAACATACCATACATTTTCTGGGGAATCCACTGGTGGATTTGAGCAGTTGTACATATAAAAAGATCATTAAGGCTATAACCTCGTCTCATTTGTCATTGTATACGTTGTACGTGACATATCTGATACAGATAAACTGATAATAACATGCAACATGGTAGATGGGACAAGCATTTTTTAATGTAAATATCTGTGATTATATTTTATAGTTGACAGTCTACTATGTTACCAATGTGTAAGCACTCAGCCGGGATGTGGTACACCATTTGACTGGAGGTGGTACACACCGATTACTTGTGGTAATGGTGACAAGTGTGTCAAAATTATTGAACAAAAAGGAGGTTAGTTATTTGAAAGTATCAATCTCATATTTTAGTAGTACCAATTACCTATACTTGATAATCATTAATATTTTCAATATTCATTCACCTCCCGAAGCATGGTGGGTGGTGGTGTTATCATTTTGAGGAAATACTAGTTGACTTACATACCTATGTGACCAAAATATGTTATCATTGCTCATTGTCTTTGAATTCGTTTTTAGCTGATGAAGTTATAACTAGGAACTGTCTTAGCGCAGTAGAGTACTCTCGACACGACGTTCCAGCGGACAAGTACGAGGGATGCCGACTAGCTGCCAAAGACATTCGATTGGGTCACTACGTAAATAATTCCATTAAGGAACTGGATGTCAAAAGGTGACATTTTAATTTGTCATGTGAATTATCTTACGTTTTTACATGTTAAGTTGTTGTGAGGTTTGATAAGTCATTTGTAATTTGTTTAAAATACATAAGATGAATTCATAGTGCGAATTGAAATTTTATTGCAGAGATTACTATGATAAAGTGACTTGGTGTTTCTGTGAGTTTGACAACTGGTGCAACAGTAGCTACCAACATCTTGGGTCATCCGCCATCATCTGTTTCAGCTTACTAATTTCATGGATTGCCTTCGGAAGATGAACTTATTTTTAGCATTTAAAGTCACCATATAATTATACTATGACATTCCTCTCTCTATTATAATTTAACACTTAATTTTTCACATTTAGCTGTGAATATCTTGAATTTCATGAATGATCTTAAAGGGATTGACAAACGCTTTACCGTCCATTGAAACACATTCCGTCCTGTGTCATTACAAGTAAAATACCTATTTAGCAGCATAGTTCTAATTATTGTACATACGAAAAGACACTTCTATTTTAGCATTTATCTACAAACATGTATTTTAAGCTTATGTAACTAATTACATATACCTACTTATGAATTACCTCCTACATAGTAAGATTGTGGTTTAAATAACCTAAGTAACCTTAGGTTTTGCAATTTGTACGTATTTTGATACTTAAACGAGTTTGAATTCACTTTGTTCACTTTGTATTACTTGCTGAAGCTGAAATAAATTTTATGTTCCACAAAAAATATTATTCGAAGTTATTAGTGGATCATGACCATGACTAATTTTCAGATAGATCTACCTCGAAAAGTCAAAAAAAAATTGCAAAAGTATGGAATGGATGGTTGCAAATTTCAATAAAACTAGATAAAATTTAATGTTGTTCTTCGTTTCCAGTTTCTTTTTTCTCTTTTTTATGCTTTATGAAGCGATGATAGATTTCTAAATTGTTACAAGTTTTTAAATTATAAAATAATTTCGACCCGACACTCTGAACCCAATTTGAAGACTGGCATGGCAATTACAAGGAAGGACGGGTAGAACCTAATTCCGTAGTCGCATAGCTCTTGGTTTCAAAGATTTTCATGCAATCCAGAGGATTTTCACAAAACGCGGTTTTTACGTTTCTTTTTTAAAAAATTAGATTGGATTTAGGTCTTCTAGAAAATTGAGATTCGTAACGTACGCACGCATCTTCAGATAGATGTTATTAGCCATCGAATCGAGTCAAATATATGAACAGGTATTAAATAGTAGGCTTAATGTTTGTACATACCGAAGGCGAAGAGTCATTTTAACGCAAGTCCAATTCCAACTTCAAATCATCGCGTGAATCGCGTCGTAAGTCCAGCAGCAACGCGATACGCTACTAGTAGCCTAGGCGCTATACGCGTGGACTTGCGACAAAGTGCTTTTGAGTCTTACCTGGACTTACGACGCGATGCGTTTAAGTTGGAAGTGGACTTGCGTGAAAATGACTCTTCGCCCACGATATATAATTTTATGGTTCCAAAAATAATGCTTCAAACCTTATGATAAGTCGCAAAGCTAGAAACATTAATTGTTACTAAAAAAAACACGTCAACAAATTCAGGTAATGTGATCACTAAAGATTTAATGTTAACAACACCAGTGTTGCACTGATCGAGTATCATTGATGTTAAATATGAGTATGACTTTTCTTTTTCCAAGACTACAAAGTTTTGCTTTGGCTAACACGGACAACTGTGAATCAAAAACTTCGGCTTATTCTGATTATCAAATCATTAACAACAAGCGTATTAATACGAAAATCGTAGCTTGGCATCATAACCAAGTTTATCAAGGTTTGGAGTGCATGCAAAATTAATCATTGGAGGTGGTCCACACATCAAAACCAAAGTATCGTCAGATGGGGGGAAAAATTGTTGCTTAAGCATCTCTTCACTGATAAAACCGGTGCTATATTTCCATTCTGTAATCAAGAGAAAAAAATGATTAAAAAAAGGTTAAACAAAGTTAAACTTTAAATAAATACCAAAGATCAAAGCATAAAAGAAAAACTTAACAGCAAGACACCGTAGGTATGGATGCATAGAATAATTATAGCAATTTTACCAGTTGGGGGTCTGTCCAAAGTGTACCACAGCTTGAATCGAGTAGGTTGTTCAGCAGCAATTTTTTCCAAATCAGAACGAACAAGAATGTCCTCTTCAGTTTGATTAGCAAAAATCAGCGATAAGGAAACTTTATTGTCAGGTTCTTTGAAAACAGCCTTAACAATCTGTAGCATTGGGGTAATTCCACTTCCACCTTAAAATTAATTATGTACATATTAATTATTAGTAATCGAAATTGTCTGACTTTCGTCTGTTCCAAGATTTTTGGAAGGAACGAGACCACTAGTAGAGATAATTTTTAAAAATAAACCTAACAAAGCCCTCAAACAAGGACAGCCAATAGAATATACTGCACATTTTTCCCCTGTACAAATACCTAATTGAAGTTTTACGTTCTGTAGATTGAACTTACCAGCAATCATGTTAATTTTCTTTGCTCGAACAGTATTTGGTTCTGATTTTTTGTCAGCTCGAATTGAAAATTCACCGTCGCCATTGTAAATCTGAAATTATAGTGTTCATTGATTTCTTACAACAATAGATTAATTCACACACAATAAACATCTATAATTACTGCATACATACTTCAGGAAAATAAAATGCACATGAATACTAGGACAGCTTAAACAATATTGATAGATTTTCTTCATTAACTCTTTGCATTCCCTTACCAGTCTTCCAGATGGTCCTCTAAAATCAACAGTTTGTCCCAAGGGCAAATCATTTAGGTATTGTGTCAACTTGCCACCGTCTGGGAATTTAGGGTGGACGTTTTTAAAATAGACCTGAACAAATAATTCCACCGACACATTTTAAATTATGTAATTATTTAATTAATGTACTGTTAATACTAACTGAAAAAAAGTTACAACATGCAACACAATTTCTGCTAACTCATCCCGTCCAATACTACTCACTAACTACACTACAAGACGTGTATTACATAATTTAAATAGATACTATCTTAAAAATTGCACGATAGTAAATTACACCCGTCACCCGTCCTTGAACATGATGGTAAAATACACGAATAAAATTGTCTTGCCTTGATAACCAAGTCAACGTGACCCAGGTCGTCATCGCTGCTGACAGGAGTGTATGGCCGAACTACAAGTGAATCGTTGACTTTAGCTGAAAGGTGAACATGCTGACCGGTCGGGAGTCCAAGAATATGTTTCGGGGAAGGAAGTTCGAAACGGAATAACCGTGTGTCATGAGAAAGGTGGATTTTTTCAACGAGCTTTAATGCATACTTAGTATTCGGATCCTTTAGTGTCTTTGGTCGGGATTTTGAACGCAGAACGTACACCAGGATGGAAACGGCAACAGCTCCTATCCCTACTAACAGTGGCAATCCCTAAAAGGCAAAACGGAAACGTAAACCGGAACCGAAACCAAAATCAAAATTAACAATTAATAAATAATAAATAAATATATGAACTAAATTAAAGATAAATTAATAAGAATACCTTGACTGAGTCCATGGTGTTGGTTAGGTGTATCCTACGTCTACAGAACTACTGACGATTATCAATGCGATAATAATATGGATTCAAGGCTTCAAGCACTTGACTTCTAAGTTTTTATCCGGCTACTTGACTTTCAACTTCAACCATGAGACTTAAGCCAACAACAGCCATGCCAGTATATCCAACCCGTATTGCATAAAACCCCTTCCTTCTCTGCCCACAAGCAAGTATAATAAGCCACAAAAAATTGAGAAAAAGATACTGGAAAGCCAGAACTTGCGTGCTACTACTACTACCACTACTACGCTCTCTTCTCACGTCACGTACGACAGTCTCCCCTAAATAATTCCTATATCCAGAATATATGTACCTTGGTAAAGTCCAAATGGAAGAAACGTGCCTAACCTGCACTTTAATAGTAAAAACTACAGAACAAAATTCAGTTATCTAAAAATCAAAATTCTTTCTACATCCTACAAAAATCACGAATGAGATATTTTGTTTTGCTGTTAAGCCTGAATTCCAGTATAATTACTATATGATGTATGCACTTTTTCCTTCTATTTCCACCTACAATACAATCGTACTGTCTTTACTAAGAGAACTAAATTATTAGCCTACCTATGTTAGTATGTAGTTCCTTGTTTGAAGTCTGAGTCTGAAGTTCTGGGTTTTCTGGCAATTCTGGCTATAGGCAAAAAGCTCAAAGGAGAAATTAAATTGCCATGCATGAAACGCATGACGACCGAAACTACACGGCGCGAATTCCATTTCTCTCGATAACTGTCCATTGCACAATAGCACAATTCCATTTGTTAAACTATCTGTATTTAAAACTAAAGCTCTTCGGGTGTCCATTTAATTGAGTAAATGTCCGCAGTTCATCATATTTTTACAGTATAGGCTGTAGACATCCACAGCTGACATTGCATTCCATAGCATTGCATTGCTCCGAAACAAAGTTATCAATCATGCGAATGACTTTACCTACTAATTGCCATATTTGTGTCAAGTGTGAAGAAGTGAATTGAATCGTCAGTCGTAAGCTCGTAAGAGGTACTTGATATTACGTCATTATTTCGTATTTTTCACCAAGCGATGTAAAAAAAACAAAGCAATCATTTGCCATTGTTTTCGATTCATTCGGGTTGGAGTTGAAGTGGAAAGGAATTAGGAATTAGGACGATCATACGAGAGAGACAGCTCCGTTTCTAAATGTTGTGGTCCTTTTAATTGTAATTATTCATTATGCATTTCAAAATTGGTTTAGTTTTAAGTAATTGCACTGCACTCCAAATCATTGTCACAATAATTAGAAAGAAAGAGCGACTGTGAAGAAGTTTGATTCGATCTGATCCAACAAAGACTTGACTATCTAATCAACTAATCACTAATCCACTTCACAAGACGTAAGAAATAAAAACGAAACCCCAAAACAGAATGAAAAAGCTGACGTCTAACTTGAGGAATTTGGATACAAATAATGACACGAATCTGTCATAGTCTTCAGTCGTGACAGCGAATAACTATACAAAAAATAAAAAAGAGTGAATAGAGCCTGTGGTTTACGTGTAAAGTAGGTCTAACAATAATCAACTATGTATGTGAAACAACGAAATACTTTTATTTGATATATCATATTGTACAAAGTAATATGTGACGTTTTATGCCTATTTTTTAGTATCGCAGCATCGTATGCACGTGTATGTATGATTGTCAATTAGAGCTTTATGAAATATGTTTTTGTATCATTTTATCTCCCAAGAATTTTTGCTCTCTACTGTTGCAGTCGATAATGAAATCCAGTTCCACGGGAACACGGAGTGGGACTAGTGAGCATTAGCACTATCACCTAGCACTTTTGATTGTAGCCGCTTAATAGCTAGTGAACTTGAATTGCTGGGAAATGTGGTTTCTGCAGTGTATGTATATTAATAGTTAAATAACAGGAAGTAAGTGCCTATTCATTTATGAACTAACTAGTAAGAGTGTTGTGCGTAGTCTATGACGTTGCAGTATACTAACGTCTAGCAGCTTGACCTTGAGTTGATTTCGATGTGGATTTAATTTATAACCGGCATTTAATTTTTTCGTGCTGGTAAAATTAAGAAGTTAAATGGTAGCTGAATGTGTTTTTCACCAACACCAAGGAGTGAAAATTCAAAGCCCATAAAGTCCAAAAGTAATATTTGGATTTGGATGTATCTAATTAATAATTAATACCCCTGGATTTAATAAAACTTGATCTTCCCATATTTCTGAAACAAATAATGTAGTGTTGCACTATCATTTTGATTATACTGTACAGTCAGTACAAGCTCAAGCTTTGTGTGTGAATGCATGCATTACCTAATGAATTACTTGAATGGTTTCAGAGTAATTTCTACAGACTAATGATGAAAAGTTGTTGTGTGATTTACCTATATACGAAATTAGCTTAAACCTCAGCAATCCCATACCTATGTATGTATGTATGCCGTACAATCGTATGCATAACCCTTCAATTCCTGTTCATGTTCTTGTGCCTCTTGCACTTGTGTCACTCACAACACCAGAACAACCACGAACATATCGATCTTTTCATAAAAATTGTAAAACTCCCATGACGTCATCATTTAAAATGTTAAAACTAACTTGAAAACTAGCACAGATTTTCCATATAGCTATCCAAATCGATTTGTAACGGATAAAACCTTTGAATTTCAACTGTTGTCTTTTTTAT
>JAAXYX010001925.1:0-19888 GCA_036851915.1 Ptenothrix huangshanensis | reverse complement strand
CGGCTAAAGCTTAGGTTTGATCTGGCGACGGAGGAGCCAGCCGCGCCGTAGGTGCGGAAAACCTAAGCATTAGCCGTCGGTTGGGGGAAGGGGGTAGAGTGGGGGATGTATTACGTTACGTTAAGCCTAATTTGGATTATTTTTTAGGCAACACATATATAGTCAAAAGTAAGTTCTAAAATGTATATGTACATGCCATTAAAAAACATTAAATTACGAACTTTGACCCTCAATATCTTTGGAACGGGTGAAGAGCGACAAAAACCAAATACATATTTGGAATCAGCATAAAAAACTGAGTATACATTAATAAAAAAGCGAAGAAAATGCTTTCCAAATAAACCCTATTTTTTCCTTTTTGTCATTTTGAAACGTGTAGTTCAATACATTAATCACTATAACATTGTTTTTCCTTTAACAGAATGCCACGGTGTCATTGTTCGAAACGAATATTCGCATCGTCGGTAGCTTCCTTACGGCCTACGTTCTAAGCAAAGATAAGCTGTTTCTTGATAAAGCTGTAGAGATCGCTGACTTATTACTTCCAGCTTTCGACTCCCCCAGTGGAATCCCATACGATGAAATTAATCTGATGACCGGGGTACGCTGAAGTTGAATTTAGAATAGCTCATTTAAATACTACAATATTTGGGTATTATTACACGGAAAAATAATAACCTGCTACTTGTTAGTGTAATGAATTGTTTTTATGTGCCACCCGTAGGAAGTGAAAAAGGATGGTACCAACTCCCTCGCTGGATTCGGAACTCTTCACCTGGAATTCGCATACTTGTCTGAAGTGTCCGGAAATCCAATTTATAAAGAAAAGGTTGATAAAATCCGCCAGATGGTGAAGGATGCCAAGAGACCACAGGACAGAATGTTCAGAATGATGATTAGTACCGAAACCGGACAGTATGTCGGGGGTAAGCACTGCAAATTACCACAAAGAATTTTCATAATTTTAAATACCCAAGTAAAACTGAAATACTAATTAATCCGATTTTAATACAGATGACGTAACTATTGGAGCGGGAGCTGACAGTTTTTACGAATACCTGATCAACGCAGCAATTCAATTGGACGATAAGGAAGCTCGTGATCTGTATGACAATGCGATGAATTCCTTCGTTGATAATTTACTTCGAATTTCCACACCATCCAACTTGCTTTATTTTGCTGAATACCACAGTGGCTTCGTCCACAATGTTGTCGGTCATTTGGCTTGCTTTGCAGGTAATTCAAATTTAAGTTCAAAATTTTGCTTTCATAAATCCTTACAAGTTCTATTATCATGACTCATAATAATTAATTACTGATTACAGGAGGAATGTTTGCTCTTGGTTCCCACACCGCCCCATCTGACAACAGGAACAAAAACCGCGACAAGGAAATCGGTCAAAACTTCACCAACACGTGTCACGAATCTTACATCAGATCCTTAACTAAAATCGGTAATAATTTTGTATTCACATGCAATCGAGTTAACCATAGTCAATTGAGCATTATGTAAGAAACAGGCGCATTTTAATTCTCTGTTCCATTTTCACCTTTGCAGGCCCAGAGGTTTTTAGTTTCACAGACAAAACTGAAGCCGAAGCTGGTCCTTTAGATTGGCCCGGGTACATTCTTCGACCGGAAGTGATCGAGTCCTACTTTGTCCTCTACCGATTGACTGGTGATGCAAAATATCCGAGAGTGGGGATGGGATGCTGCTCAAGCTATTGAACGTTATTGTAAAGCTGGCCCTGGACGAGGTTATTCTGGAATCAGAAATGTCAACAGTGCAGATCCAGAATTCGACGATGTGCAACAAACATTTTTATTAGCCGAGACACTCAAGGTATAATTATATTTTAGAATTCAACGATTCATTCAATGGTTCTGATTTAATATTTGGGAATCCATAGTTTTTTTTACCTTTATTCATAAATCTAATTTCTAATTTGATTTGTTTTGTCATATTTTACAGTACCTTTACTTGCTCTTCAGTTCCAATGAACTCATTAGTTTGGACGAGTGGGTGTTCAACACGGAATGTCATCCTCTTCCAATCAAGGCAACAAATCCGTTGTACTAATCGAAACATGTTTGTGACTTTGATTTACAAAAGTATTTTTGAAGCTTTAAAATTATCTTGTATATAACAGTTATTGTTGTGTATTATGAATTAATAAATTAAAAAATGTTCAACTGCTACTTATAGCCCCGTTTGTTTGTTGTATCATTTAATTCATTATTTTTGACAAATGCCTGAAATATATGTAATAATTTTTACTCGTAGCAAAAGCATTACATAGGTATTAGTATAAGTTCGAACTGTTGATCTTTAAAATTGGCTTGAAACTAGAGATTAAATGTGAGCTAAATTTTTACTGCCTATCAACGATCAATGTATTCATGACTGAAGTGTTATTGATTTAAGAATATTCATGATAGTAGATTCATAATTACATTGTGGTTATATCAAAAAGCCAGTAGCTAATTATAGTGATGACAATGTGTTGTTTGAAGTCAAAGTAAAATTTTATTAATATCAGCTTTCATATACCTAACTGAAATACCTAATTATTTTAATGTAGGTACCTAGTAAATTATTATTATCCTTGTTTGACGATATCAACGCTGTTGGATAGTGTGCCAATTGCCAATATAATAAATCGTAATTGCGTGACTCTAACCAATATGTTTGTCCCATTATCTTCTAACTGATACCCAAAACCGGACGCACTAGAAAATGAATTGTGTTGAAGTAACATCAAAATTTGACAGATCTAGTTGTATTAACCTTGTTTAAAACTAATATAAAAAGTAGTGCCTAAATTAAAATCATTTCAGTAGGCACTTTTCATTTGTTCACATTGATTTATAATTAATTACCAGATTTAAATACAATAACGAATATGAGTCGTGTAAATCTTGTTTTCGGAGCACTGGCTTTGGCTTGCCTTGCAACGGTTATTGAAGGTCAACTGGAACGATGTCATACTGAAATCCTAACCCCTCACCATTTTCTTGATCTCAATCGTGTAAGTATTTGTAAATTGACGTTATTTCTTTTATTGAATTATTAATTAATTATCGATTTTATTTCTGTGATACTATATAGTTTCGAGGACGTTGGTACCCACTGAAACTTGCACCGTCCAAAGCAAATCAAGTCTACCCGCTAAATTTCACCTGTGCTGCCGTGGATTTTCTTCCCACTGCTGACAAGAATGCTTATGACTTTGTAGAATAGTGAGTAATTAATAGTTAAAACTTGCATTGAATTATTTACACCAGATTAAACCATGCAATAACATTTTAATTATTGATTAGCTGGACAGAATTAGAGACCGGAATCAAGGATGACTTGCACTCTGACCTCAGGCTTGATGAAGTTGCTAGACCCATGCCAGCCATTTGGAGCATTCACTACACCGACCCCGAATCCAATGAAGAATGTTAGTTTATATTTGATTATTACCGAAAGGCTTAAGTAATTAGTAATTATCAGTAGCATCGGCAGGGGTAGGCCTTGAAGGCTTTATGGCTACAAAGGATTTTTAAAAATACACTGCCTTCTTTAAGATTTGCAAGAAAAAGACGCATTTTTTTAATTTGCACCAAAATGACGCAGTTATTTTAAATATTTGTAAGAAAAAGACGCAATTATTTTTAATTTGCACGAAAACTTTTTTTCACAAATGCACATGACAGTGGCGCAGTTTTTTTTAATTCAAGCGAAAGTGACGTGTTTTTTTTATTGTCTACGAAAACGATCCATCATTATTAATTTACTCTGAAAGTGGCAGTTTTTACAGCAGGACTACACGAAAAAAATCCTGCGGACGCTACTGATTAGTAATAGTGTGTATATTTCCTAGTCTTTAGGCACTATGAACTATGATTTAGCTTCAAATAATAATTTCAGTGATCAGTCAAAGTGTGGTTGTTGCTGCCAATGAAGACGCCTGGGCTTTGGTTTATGGTTGTGGTGTGAGACGAGGTGAACTAGTTGAGAGAATGACTCTGTGGAGTCGTCAGCGCACCCTGGATCCCAAAATTGAAAAAGTTCTTGACACGATTGCTTTCGGAATTGGATTCCGCTACGAGAACTTCCGCAACATTTCTCAAGCTCAGTGTTAATTGTGAAACTTTAATGTTTTAAAAACTAATAGTATGAAATATTTTCGGGATTATACTATTGATGTCACTCAACTAATTTTAATGTGTTCTGGAATAAACAAAGAATAATTGGCTTAAAGAATTTAGTTTAACCGCCATAATTTTGGTATTAGAATAAGAGACCATTACCATTATTTGCATGGTTAGAATTAAAATACGACAGAGATTTAGACAACTGTAAAAACGCAATAACATGCGAACTTTTATAACATAATTTATTTTCACTCGTAATTAGTCACTAATAATGATTAAAGTCACAAAATAATTATTACTACGGGACACCTACTTATTGATAAAATTATGAATATAGCATCGGGGCAATCCTGATTATATCTTTTGTCTTTTATAATGTAACAGCTGATAACATCGAATTTGAATAGTAATTACTCGTTACTAATTATAACTAATTAACCAATTTCACTTTAGGTATTATTTTTGCCTTGAGCAGTCGTAACTTAAAATCCCCGGTCATCGCATCGTCATCCGCATCATCGTTTTCAATCACATGCGCATCGACTCAGCGGTTTGCAGTTCGTGTCATGGGTTGCTTTAAACCAATTCTGGGTACGATTTTGAGCAAAATTTATTTTCACAATCAAAAATTAAACACACATTTATAATTCTGTAATTGTTTAATGAAACTAACTTACCAAAGGTATGGTATTTAGTAAACCTTCTAGTTGGTGGTTCTAGAAGTAAACAAAGACAGGCGTGATTTTGTAATTGCATTTTAGACCAGATTACAGATATTTTACAACATTTTTAATCCCCTTATAACTGCTAACTAAATTAATAACGTAAAATATACGCTACACATAATTATATTAGGTAGGTATATTAAATATGAACTAATGTCATTTTTATCCTAGCAACCGACTCGGGTATGACTAAAAACTGAAACATAATTACCGTAAGCTTCAACATTCTGTCCTGGACCAGGAGGAGTCGTAGTTGTTGGAGATGATGATGTCGGCGATGAAGGTAATGATGAGGAGGATGAAGTTAAAGACAATGATAATGGGGTTGACGGTGTTGCACTCTGATAACCTACATTTAACGCATTGCTCTTTCTACGTACTTGAAGTAAACAACTCTCCATCTTCGGCTTAAAAGTCTACGTCAATTTTTTTCAATTTAGAAACAAGGAATTCAGAGATGGATTGGGAATTAATCCGAAATTGAAATGTTGGGAAGGGGATTTTTGAATCGAATTTTATTCACGTAGTGTCAAAACTAATACGGGGAAGGGAAGGATTTGAATGTTCAAGTTTGGGTTTCAGATACTTACTGCCTGTAAATGTGTTTGAATAACAGCTTCAAGCTGGTAGCAAGGAGTGAGTAATTTTAATTTGAAAATGCTAATTTAAGAAGTTGACTTTTAAAGTAAGGAATAAGCTAGTAAATTATTTCAACAACAGAACAGTAGTAAGTAATGCAAATAAAAAAATGTAGGTGCATTCAGCTGTAGGTAAATACGAATATTAATATATCTCCTGTAATTGTAATTACAGGTAGTAATTATTAGCTTCAGAGGTACAATAAACCAACGCGAACGTCGAGACTAATTTATGAAGTATGTAGTTTCTATAAATGTTATTGTAAGTCTAAAGACGTTACGTAACTTACAGATTTAGCACAATAAAAATTAAAACATTAAAATAAAGCACTCATTTTCCTTGAGAGATGCGATTATTTGTACTCCTTGCTTTTGAATAATTATGCTTTTAAATTGAATAATAAGTTCACATTCGTACTTCTAAAGTACTATGTAATTATAGTGCAGCAAGGTAATACCATCAGAAGCAAAAATTAAAAGTGATCAACTAATTGTCACAAGGTTGTTGTGTTTACTATAGCAATTATAACACTGATACTGTGATACTGATGATGCTATGTTACAAGTAGGACATCAATAAGAATTCTATTTGAAAGACGCAGAGGAAAAAGCCATTATTTCTTTAATGTTTTTGTTGTTGTAGCTGTCATTTTGTGTCCATTTCAGAAATGAGAATCTAACAGCTTTCCGCTTTTAATGCTTTTTTTGGAACGTTGCTTTTCGTTCACAAAATTATGTTATACGCTATTAGAGGATCAATACAAATTTACAATCACCACCTTATTCCTAAAGCCTGATTATTAAGAAGTGTATTTAAGTAAGCAACTAATTTAAACCTATTCTAAAAAGATATTGTACTGTATACTGTGTCGTTTGGCAATTGCAATTGTGCAACAGTGACTTATTAAAGTTTTTCTCTCTTAAGTTTTCTAAAAAACACTGATTAACAAAAATGAAACATCAAATCAATTCCCAAAAGAATTTCTTTTGAGTTTAGGCGACATACTACCAGTAGCGTAACTAGGCGTAGGCCACGTAGGCCTATGCCTACTCAGGGTTTTTTAAAAATACACAACCTTCTTTCAGATTTGTAATAAAAATCAGCAGTTTTTTTAATTTACACGAAAACGGTGCAGTTTTTTTGAATTGATAAGAAAACGATTCTGTTTTTTTGAATTTCAACAAAAATGACGCCTTTGTATTTTAACAAAAACGAAAAATAATTGACACTACATAGGGAGTAGTTTTTTTTTGCACTGGATAATATAAGTTCCATGGAAGCCTTACCGAAAAAACACTAAAAAACTTACACTACATATTTAATCGATCTTACTAGTTAGCAATTTGTAAGACGCCTAAAAAATCCTGCTTACGTTACTGTATGCAATTTTAAGCTATAATTATAGACTTTCATATGACTATGGCTTTAAGGCTAGTTCAGTAATTACATTATGCTTTTAAAAATTTTTATGCTTTGTATGCTTGTCGATTTTTGTAGATTTTTTTCATTCCGTGTACCTCTCTGTGGTCTCTAAAATTTTAGATCAAAAAGAATAAATTAGATAAAGGCTGTAAATCGTTCTATATTTCAACAGTTTTGTTGACAAAAACAGCATAAATGTATAGCACGATGCAAGTAAATTCCGATGAAATATTTATACTAAAAATCACCAAATAAATAAATTTAAGTGGAATTATTAATGGTCATAAAACTGCATAAATTCATAATACTTCGCTGATTCATGATTCAATTATTTCATACAGACATATAAGTAGTAATTTTCACTTGTACGTAGATCATTATCAAATGGAATACCAATCGTGATAATCAATACAAAACAAATTACTTTTGATGTAATTAATACTCCTGGACAAAAGAACTTTTAATATTTCGGGAAAAATCACAAAGAATTTATTTTGAATTAGCGGTCCGTAATCATAATTAATGACACTATAATTCCATAGTTGTTTAAATAGTGCGATCTAAAATAAATGTCTTTCATTAGAACAATACACACATTTCAAAACCATTTATTGACAATAGTATCAATAATCGATAATAATGTCATGCTTATCTTCATCTTCACCTGCGTCCCACTTGTTTTATAGGAATGCTGTGTCATGCGATATCATTTTTGTTTATAACTACAAACGTTTAGAGTTATAAAATAATAATAAATTATTCAAGAGAATTTGCGTTATAGTTGTTTGACAATGGCCGATGTTTAGATGTGATCAAGGTTTACATCTGATCATATTTTGATTCGATTTTTAAAATGACAACTGATGTTGAAGCTGTAGTGTAATTAACAAAGCATAATCACATATTGCAAAAATCACTGAATGCGACACAGGATTATCTAGCAAAGCTCCCATTAAGAGATAAAAAGTTATTACCTACTACGGAGTACGTACTAGTGATAAGTAGAAACTATAATTGAAATGGTTACTAACTCATGCTTTAGCATGGATTTTATAGGAATGGGGAATTTGGTACTGTATAAACTGTAAGTGTTAAACACTTGAAATGCATCAAATAATAAAATATATTATGATTACATAGTATGATTATTCGTTCAATTATCAATACCCATGTTGCATGATTATCTGTACTGTAAAAAGTTTTATTGGGATTAGTTTGGTTTAATTTAGTTGGGCTGATACTGTTGAAGAAGAGAGAGATTTGTGGGTCTAGCTGTATTTTCAGAGTTGCAAAATTTATACCATGCTTAAGCCACCAAGGCTGGGTGTGGCAGCCCCGATTTGCCTTTGGGTCATTGTATTTTTCCTTAATTACACCAGCGCTGAAAATTATCACCTTTTCTCGGAACCTTTTCCATGTGATAAGTAAGTAGTTACAAATCTGAAATCTGTAATTTATGACTTACGCTCCTCCATTTTAAGCGTTTTTTAATTTTACTAATTTATGTTATAGTATTACCTGTTAAAACGCCTTTAAGAACTGATTTTGTGTCATTATTCAATTTATTCTGGAATACCATTACATACTCCGGATAGCTATACTCGCCTGGTTGTTATTTTAGTGGTTTAAAAATTCTACAATTTTTGAAAGGACATTTTTTAAAATTCTACCCACACCTTCTAAAGCGTGTAAAATACATCCAGTGTTTTAAATAAATAACGATTGGGCAAAGGCATGCAAATAGAAAAAGGTTTAAACATTTTAGTTGTAAAATCTATTGTACTTGAGTAATTAAAAGAATTGAATTGGCACCATTTTGAATAACAAATATACTAAAAATAATCAATAGAAGCAGAATCCGATTTTCGCTTTTTAAGAAAATTCAAATTCATAAAACAAACAGGAAAAAATATTACAGTTTTGAAGGATCCGAATAACTTCTGCTTTCTCCGTTTCACCGACTCTAAATCTAACTAACAATAAATAAAGAGAACTAATTAATTGTAATTAATTCTTAAAATGCTTCTCCACAGTGACATTTTCTGCTATGGCGACATCATTCATACCGTCCAACGGTCCCGCAATAAGAAAGGCTACGACTCAAAAGCCTTTGTGGACATGAAATTAAAATACGAGCCCCACATCGTCAAGAGTAACTTTAAATTCTTGACAGACCATCATGGCCTCAATCCCCCTAAGGAGGAGATCGACAAATTCGTGGAGCATAATTTTGACCCCGCAGGAAGTGAATTCGAACCCTGGGTTCCCTCGGACTGGACTGCGACTCCAGCCATCCTCTCCACCATCAAGGATAACAAATACAGGGAATTTGTCTCAGAATTAAATTCCTTCTGGAAAGTATTGGGCCGACATATTAAGAAGGATGTTTGTGCTCGGCCGGAGTTTTATTCTATGATTTGTGTTACCAATCCCCTCATCGTTCCGGGTGGAAGATTCATCGAGTTTTATTACTGGGATCAGTTCTGGATTCTCAGGGGACTTCTTCACAGTCAGATGACAAGTACTGTGAAGGGCATGTTGGACAACTTTATTCAGATGGTCAATAAACCCGACTATGGCTTCATTCCTAACGGGGGACGAATTTACTACAGGAGAAGTCATCCTCCATTGTTGATTCCTATGTTCAAGGATTACTTGGATGCTACTGGAGACCTCGCTTTTGTTGAAAAAAATATTGATACTTTGGATAAGGAGTTCAGGTGGTGGATGGAGAACAGACTTTACAATGTGACGAAGGATGGACAGAATTACACTGTGGCGAGATACAATAATGAATTGGGAAATCCACGACCAGAGGCATACAAGTATGTGACATTCATTTAGTGTCATTATCTGCCTATTATTTTTTTTTGATCGGACAACTGTGTCAATTTCGCAACAGATAATTATTTGAAGATGCTAATTTGTCAAAATTGACACAATAGGAGTAGATTAGGTCAGATTAGATTACCATTTACGGATGCCTAAGTGCTACCTACAATTATTTCTTTCAGTGGAAAATGCTTATAATATTATAATCTCAAAACAAAAAAGCAAACAGTGATTTATTTTCGGAACTATCTAATCTTGTCTTTGTTTTTTGAAGGGTGTTCAATTTACTTGCATTTAGTAATCAACCCATTATTTATACATTTCCATGTGTATGAATATTCGGTGATTTTAGTATTTTAGAATTAATTATTATTAATTAGGACGAACAATTATTATAGGGCGCAATTAGTCTCTAGTTGGGAATAATTTTTACTTTATCAAAATAGTACTGAAAGACTATGTTATAATTATGTTTGCATTCTATTATAAGTCTTTATTTTATAATTTTTGTAGCGATTTTCTAATTGTTGTCTTACCTAATTATTTTAATTCATGAACAGCCCCGATTATGACTTGGCGGCTCTTCTGCCATCTCACGAAGAACAGACGGAGCTCTATTATAATCTGAAAACATCCGCTGAATCTGGAATCGATTTCTCATCACGATGGTTCGTCCCTAAAAATCCTGGTGAGTTACACCACACGTTGTTTATTTCCTTGTAATAATAAAACTAATTCATCATTCTCAAAACATTTAACTAATTAACATTCATTTATCATTATTATTTGAGTACCTGCTAACTTGACTTTATTTACATTTCAGACGATGTTGGTCATTTGTCAGACACGAAAACTCGGTGGGTGCTCCCAGTCGATTTAAATGCTCTCATCTACAGAAATGCTCGGCTCTTGGCTAATTTCCACCGTCTGGTAAGAAATCAAATATAATTTATTATTAAACGTTAGTTTGTATCAAGAGTAGATTTAAATTACCTGGATATTCAACATCGTCAAAATAGTGGGAAGATTCCCTTCAACTTAAAGTATCTTTCCAATAAATAAATAATTAAATAAATAAAAAAATATATTTCCAATAATAACTATGTAAGTACGAAAATTTAAAAGCAAGAAGCTTTGAAGGGATATGGGTATAGTTTTCTATCTCTTATTACTAACTACTTACTTGAATTGAATGTAATCGTAATCAGTGGAGTTTTTCCAAATTGAAATTCGATTTTTGATGCATTTAATTTGTACCTTTTGGTAATTATAGTTGGACAACGAAGCCAAAGCAGTGGAATACGACCTGAGAGCCGAGGAATGGAAGGTGGTTATCGATGCCGTCTTCTGGGACGATGTCACCGGCACTTGGTTCGACTGGGTTGATCTTCCCGGAGGTTTCAAGGGCTTCAAAAGAGATTTTTACCCAGCAAACATCCTTCCTTTGATTAATGGAGAAACTCAGGCGGAAAAAGTAGACAGGGTTATTGATTATTTGGAAAAGGAAGGAGTTCTTAAGTACGAAGGAGGAGTTCCATCTTCACACATTCAAACAGGGGAGCAGTGGGACTTCCCAAATGCCTGGGCTCCACTAGTTCACTGGTTCATCGAAAGTTTGGAAAACACTAAACACCCGAGGGCTATGGAGATCGCAAAGAATCAAGCTAGCAACTGGGTTAAGAACAACTACTTAACCTACAGAAGTCACAACAACACCATGTTTGAAAAGGTTAGTAAATAATTCAATCAAAAATAATAATCACAATTTTAAATGCATAATCAGAATAATAAACTGAAATTTTGTTCACAGTACGATGTTACGAACGTTGGAAATTCCGGTGGTGGTGGTGAGTACGAAGTTGTTATCGGATTCGGATGGTCCAACGGTGTAGTGATGGACTTTTTGCACAAATACGGTAACATTTTTGAAGCTCCAAATGAAGGAGGCGACACAACGACCCCGCCACCTCAAGACACAACCACAGACCCATCAACCTCAACTGATGCTGGCACAAATTTAGTTACTTCATTCTTTGCAATTTTTGTTGGGCTGTGCCTAACTTTTGTACTTAGAAACTAAGTCAGTACTAAATTAATTATAATTCGTTCAATTCTGCAGCAGGTTGTGTACCTAACCGTATTTATTTAATCAATCTTATCAATCTTGTTATAATTAAAACTTACCTGTCGAAATGATTATTCTTTGAAAATATTATATTACAGTTTATATAGGAATTATTCCTTTAAATCGTTGACATCTTAATTATTCCACATAATTACATCATCAAGCACTGAATCATAATTACTTGTGATAATTCATTCATTGAATTGATGGTATTTGAAAATGTTTCAAATGAAATAGTAAGTGCAAGAACTGTTGATGTAAGTCAAAAATGCAAGTTGACTTTTGAAACTGCTTCTAGACCACAAACCTGTTGGAGTATACAATTCAGTGCAATAGTCCTTGACGCAGACATCCTGATCACGTCACTGATAAGAGAATGACCAAAATAGAAGTTCTTATCACGTAGTACGATGGTTTGGTCAACGTCAGTATTCAATGAAAAATAAGGAAGTGGTCACCCCAAATTATTTTATTTTTGCAAATGCAAACTTCAAAGGCAAACTTCAAATGCTTATTATCTAGTCTTGAATTACATATTAATTATAATGCAAACTACTTAAACAAAAATATTGTTTTGATTTTGCTGTTTTGATATCAAAAATACCTCGCTGTGGACGTAATATATAATAAGAGTCATATCTCTGTCTCTCATCGTCAGACAACTGTCAACTGTTATTAAAGTTCAAAATTAAAAGTAATTACTAGTCATTCTCCTTTAAGCTCGAAAGCAAAAAAGCGAGGGTTCTTCAGTGGCTTCTACTAATATCGGTAAACAACTCAATAGATTATTATTGCAGTCTGTGTGAGAATTGTATTAACATTAAAAAAATATCATTTAACTCCAACTATAAAGTTACGTACCTACATATGTAGGTACTTAATTATAATTTATTTAACAAATTGCTGTTTAATCATCAAGCATCTGCGAACAACTAACTTAGAAGTAACAAAAATCATCCCAAACATTTTATTATACAAATAACGGCAACGCCTCGAACAACCACAAATATTAACATGGGGTCTTCACAAGAACATTTTGACCCACCTCCGTCCTACGAATCACTTCAAAATTCACAGCAATTCTTAACACCATCTGTTTGGACACCGGACAATAACTCCTTGACCACAAGAGATCCATTATCTCATTTTCAAAATAGTCACTCTGCCCCTGGTGATTATTATCCTACAGCCCCTCAATACGATACCGACACACTTTCATATCCTCACACTGAGATTGACTTTCGGGAGAATTTCGAGCGTTCATCCTTTTTCGAATCTCACGACGACCACAATCAGCATCAACGTCAAGGTCAAGGTCAAGGTGAAGGTCAGCGGCACGGACAAAACCATCAGAGGATACCGAAGAATCACAGTGACAGAAACAAGTGTTTGCAAGATGAGCCATGCTATCGCTGCGGGTGTATATTGTGTTTTCTCGTTACACTTTTTATTGTTGCTCCGATCGTTGCATTTGTGATTTATTTTGATTTAGTATAATCAATAAAATGTAGTGTTTTATGTGATTACGTAATTATAATATGGTCCTCAGAATGTATTATTAGCACGAAGAAAACTTATGGATTTGTACTTTTGTTTTATTACGTGTGAAACAATAGTGGCAAACTGCATAATACATTTTTCGCATTGGCGTACCTGGGGTGGGCGCTGAAGAAAAGCCTTTTTTAAAAGCCTTTATAGGAACAATTAGACTTTTCAAAAAGTTTAATTTGAAACATTACGCCCTTTCAAAAAATGTAAATTATAAAAATTAACCCCCCTTTAAAAGCATTAATTTGAAAAATGTACCTTTTCAAAAAGTGTAAACTGGAAAAACTACGCCCCTTTCAAAAAGCGTAAATGGGAAAAATAAGCCTTTTCAAAAAGTTTAATTGGAAAAATTACACCCTTTCAAAGAGTTTAAATTGGACTTCAAAAATCTTTAATTTGAAAAAATTCGTTTTAACCTTACAAAGCATCCTTCGAAATTCAATCCCAGGTAATTACATCCCTGATTTTTTGCGACGAATATAGTCGGGGACGAAAAATTGTTGGTGATGAATCATGAAGAGACGATACATGAATCAACTAAGGTCGTTGAATATGACACTTCGTAAATTTGCCTAATTTTTATATCACCATAAAGTTGACACAGGGTGAATTTAAGTGGTATTAAAATTAGGCAAGGCACAGTTTAAAAGAGTAGTTCAAGGCTTCTCACAATGTCAATATAAACCCACTATTTTTACCTTCTGCAAAAAGCTTACAAACTATAAACAGTTAAATTAAACACACACACACACACATTTTAAATTCTACCCTGAAAACTAATTTGAAAGGTGCCGCTAACGGTAAATCATGAATTCATGGTCAACCACAAAGCTGAACTTCTGCTAGTAATTACTAGTGTAGTGAGCCCAGAGTCAGTTCATACGGTGTTGCGCTGGCATTGAATTCTCTGTTGATTTGATATTGACAGTGACTGTACTGTGATACCGTTTCCAATCAGTAGTGACCCACTTTTCAAAGTCACATCATTCCAGTATTGTTTCCACAATTAACACCCAGTATTTTTCAGTAGAGTACAAAAATTATCTTGCTAGTAGTGATAACCAATATTACATAATTACCGACGTACATTATGTATATCTTCTGGTGAGTATTTTGCAGACGAGGCTTATAATATGAACAGTGTAAGGTATTTAAATGGGATTGTCATTTATAACCGGTTATCCTTTCTTGATTTTCCATGCTCATGCTCATGGTCAGATTCTAATTAAGATTGCTGTGGTTTTGACCTTCCGATCACATGCATTTATACCTCCCAAACTTTTAGCATAGTTTCTAGTCCATGTCAACTCAAAGCTCTGTAAGCAATTCCTCAATTAATGTAGGAAATTAAGTCTAAAACATCCTGGGCTGCAAGCATTACAGCTTACGGAAAAAACAAAGCTATTAATTAAGCGCGCCAAAAAACTTCAGTTTAATAGTACTGAATAGTAACACTGTACTGTAAATAACGGTAATCGAGCAAAATCACTTAACAATAATATTGTTAGTATATATCCAATATTACATAATTATATTATATCTAATAATACACAATATTGGTTTCTTTAATATTTTAACTTATGAAAATATTAAGATTACGACACGAATGTGCGCCACAAAAATATGAATAGACCCGCCACAATGGCCGTAAATATAAATACTACAGCCGGACCCAATCACAGTTTCGATTACGATCCACCACCGCCTTACAACTCTCTCGCCCACAATCCTCCGTCATACTGCTCCATTTTTGTTATCGAAACGCCAAATATTTCTCAAGAAAGAAATGGAACAGGAAACATTACACGGCAGCAGGAACAGAATCCTCAAGAACAAGCGTTACCTTCCAGAACACATGACCCAATGCCAATACCCCGAAACACCGGAGGAACGACACCCAGTAATTCACCAAACATAAGATTCACGCACATATGGAAACAGATCCACTTGACGAGGAGAAACCGACAAAGAAGAATGGAATCAATTACAGAAGCGAGTTTGAATTTCAGCAAATTCATATGCTGTCTCATTATCTCAGTTCCAATTTTAATTATTACTATCATCGTACTTCTGACGCTACAAGGAAGCTAGTAGTAAGATAATACAAAGATAGTTTAAGCAATTTTCTTTGTTGTCAGCTTTTGTGTTTCTGTATAGATTTTATAATTTGTTTTTACAGCTACGATTCCAATCCAAAGACTTGTTTTATTGTTTATCGCATTGAATCAGTCTATAAGCTAGCTTACTTCCTTATTACAGTGAGATTAATTGTTTACAACAAAGTGCGACCAACACAAGAATGTATGTTTGAATCCATTTATTCACATTTTATTTCCCGTTACTGCATTTACATTCCATCGCATCGGGTGCAGTACATTCCCATTGTACGTAGTTATAAATTATGTGCTTAATATAATAAACTAAAACGACAAATAATTAAGTTTTACGAATTGATATTTATTGATAATTTTAGTTTCAATTTATTTTTAAGTCTTTTTCGGCTATCCTCGTTAAAAGACAATGTCAATTTTACTGTTAATACATTCGTCCTTTGCCCCCAAACAAAGATTGTCATGACTGAATAACTGTGTTTATAAAAATGCACTGGAAGGCAGAAACATTTTATGTAATAATCAGTAGTGAAAACGCGAAACTGGTGAAAAACTCAGTTCGAAATTCCATCTCTAATAGACCGCATTATTAGATTTCAAGAATATATAATGGAATGGAGACAAAAGCGTCATTTCGGTCACCTTGGATATAATTAATATATACTTCTGTGGCGCAGTGCGAATAATTGTTGATTACAATGTGCAGTCGAAACAAAATACATGTTTAATTTCATTTATTCACATTTTCTTCTCGAAATATGATGACTTTGTTCATAAACGATAATAAAATATGAATAATTTCTTGTCACCCAAAAAATGGAGTGCCTTTTCTCTAGCATCCGTACATTGCATTTACGCGTTTGATATCCAAATCACTCAAATGTGTTCTTTGTCCAAGAAGTACTGAAATGGAAGGATCATTCACGGTGATGGCATCTTTGTTGCTCCCAGGACTCTTTTTTGGATAATGCGTTACACTGTCGTAGTCGTAAGCGAGCCCAAAATTACTCAAGGAAGCTGTCGGACCTGTGTAAAATGCTTCAGGGTATTTTTCATATTGGCTCCTCCACTCTATAGACAACCGAGTTAACCAAAGTACACACATTACTTAATAATGAGAAAATCAATGTGCATATCCCTCAGGTCGGAGCTTTGCTTGTATACAATTGTAATTGAACATCGGCTTAGATAATTATAATTAATTAATTATGCGATTTGAAAGTTGTAAAATTACCTGGCGGAATATTCTCCCAGTGAACGGTTATGTAGTCATCCCTATCGAAACGGTTGTGCTCGTGAAGAATTCCAATAGCGTGCAAAAATTCATGCATTGTTATTCCTTTTCCTGTCAAACAACCGTTATGTTGAAGTGACAGAGGCTGTTGGCCACCGACTCTGCCGAGGTAGGAATAACAACCATTACCATTGATCACATACACATAGTCGCTCTCTTGCTTTCGTGGCACAATCCTAATGCATGTCTTGTCGTTGATTTCCTTAATTCCTTCCAGTATCACCTTCTTTTCCCTATTTGCTGCAAGCATCCGAATCAACTTTTTAATTATCTAGTAAGTTTAAACGTGTAATGTTACTCAGCAGTTTGTAAAAATGCATGTCTTCTAAAAGAACGAGGTCCTATAAAATGTATTGAACGTACTGAAACCAAAATTAGCAATTGTATAAGGCACGGTTCTGTCCTTCCACTTAGAACCCTCGAGAGTAATTCCATCCTTCCCAGAAATGCCAAAATCATTTGGTATAAGAATGTCGCCATCTAGAATGCGCACGTCAGCATCTGCAAACGAAAAACAAAAACAAAATAATTACGACACAAAGCAGATTTACAGCTACTCAGTATTTTGTCTTTAATTAAAAACGACGTCATTTACCTGCGGAAATAATGGACTGCTCAATTATTGAAGAGGAGATAGATTTTGCACTACAAAGACAAGTGCAAAGTATCAATACTTTGATAACTGTGAGAATTATTTTAATTTCTCTAATCATTTTAACAATCCTTTGCTGCAGTTTTTATAGAGTATAGTTGCGAGCTAATGAAGAAACTTTGGAGGAATAATAGCAGAAATTACTAGTGACCCCGTATTTATAATGGTAAGTACTGCGCATTTTGAAAAATATGTAGGTGCTTTTCGTAAACCTTGGTGTGAAGATGTATGCACAGCAACAGCCATTGTTAAATTAATGAACAGATGCTCTCTGTACTGACGTCAATTGCGGTTTTAAAAGCGCTTGTAAAAGGCCGTAATTATATGTGACACAACAGTTCTTGAACCAGCATTGTTTTATAATTATTCGTTAAAAATAATAAGTTGACTGCTCTATAGAGTAGAATCGGGAACTATTTACCCAATGTTAATCAGAAAATTATTGCTCCAGATCAAACAGTTTAAATGTATTTTTCCAGACAAACAGACATAATGAAACAAAAAATGACACACTTGACAAACGATGCTATAGAAGAATCCAACACAAGAATGTATGTTTGAATACTTTGTATCCATTTATTCACATTTTATTTACCGTATAATAATACGAAGGTTTCATAATTTCTTGTCACCCAAAAAATGGAGTGCCTTTTCTCTAGCATCCGTACATTGCATTCACGCGTTCAATGTCCAAATCACTCAAATGTGATCTTTGCCCAAGAGTTACAGAAATAGAAGGATCATTCACTGTGATGGCTTCTTTGTTGCTTCTAGGAGCATTTTTTGGATAATGCATTACACTGTCGTAGTCGTAAGCGAGCCCAAAATTACTCAGGTAAGCTGTAGGCCCTGAGTAAGCTTCTTCTGGGTATTTCACATATTGGCTACTCCACTCTGTAGACAACCGAGTAAACAGGAATATCAGTACGTGCATTACTTAAAAATGAGGAAATCAATGTGCATAAAATATCCCGCAGGTCGGGGCTTGGCATTGGCATGGATAAAATTGTAATTGAGCATCGGCTTACTTAGATATAATCATTTAATTATGGACTTTGAACTATGAAAAAAAACTTAGAAATAGTATCGTAATACATAAACAGGTGTAAAATTAATTACCGGGCGAAATATTGTCCCAGAGAACGGTTATGTAGTTATCCCTATCGTTTCGGTTGTGCTCGTGAACAATACCCAAAGCGTGCAAAAATTCATGAATTGTTACACCTTTTTCTGACAAACAACCTTTACTTTGAAGGGACAGACTTTGTTGTCCACCGACTCTGCCGAGGTAAGACCAACAATCATTACCACTAATCACATGCACGTAGTCGGGTTCTCGCGTTCGCTTCACAATCTTGACGCATGTCTTGTCATTTATTTCTTTAATTGCATTCTCTATAAAAGCTTTTTGGCTCGAAGCTGCGAATACCATTAAAATCATCATTTGATTACAATTTTGATTATAAAAACATCAAAAAAGGGCATCTGTTTTTGTTTTAAAAAACTGCCTCTTTTTTTATGAATTTTAAAAAACGGCATCTGTTTTTTTACAAAATAAAAAACTGCCTCGTTTTTTGTGTAAATTTTAAAAAACCGCATGTGTTTTTTGTAAATTCTAAAGAACGGCATCTGTTTTTTATTAAAAAAACTACGTCTGTTTTTTGTTTAAAATAAACTGCCTCCTTTTTGTGTAAATTTCAAAAACTACATTAAGTGTTAAAAAAACTCATTGTAATCACACATAATTTTATGTTCCTGGAGGGGGAAGGGGCTCCAGCCCCTTAGCCCCCCTCTGGGTCGGCGCCTGATGTTAGTACAAAGTACAAAGTGATTACATTAACATTGAATTGAATTGGTTGAAAAATGTATTGCACGTACTAAAACTGGCCGCATCAGTTACATAAGGTACTTTTCTGTTTTTCCACTTAGCACTCTGCAGAGTGACTCCACTCTTTGCAGAAATGCCAAAATCATTGCGTATAAGAATGCCGCCATCGACAATGCGCACGTCAGGATCTGCAAACGAAAAGCATAAATATCAAAGTAATTATAAATGGATTATTAAATTATTCACAACAGATTTACGGGGAGTCAGTATTTTGCAAAAGTATTTTGTTAAAAAATCAGTCTTATTTGCTTTGACTTATTAGAGATTATTTAATTGATATAATTATTGGAGCCTTAACTATTGACGAGGAGATAGATTTTGCATGAGAAGCACAAATACAAAATGTCAATACTTGGAACACTGTGTCAGCTAACGGCAAAACCCAAAGTGTGTTTGGGTCAAAGGTTATGAAGGGCGAAGTATGGTAGCGTAGCTCAAATACCAATGGGGAGTTGGCGAGAGCACTCGTATGGCTTATGAGAGGATCTCTTAGTGATGCGGAATGGTAT